>JACEEZ010015705.1:0-22500 GCA_016584305.1 Chionoecetes opilio
CTCTCTTTTCCCCTCTTCCCCCCTTTTCCCCTCCCCTCCTCCTCTCTCTCTCTCTTCTCTGGGCCCTTCCTTTCTTTTCCTTCACGTCCCTGGCTTTTCCTTCCCCCCTATTTCTCCTCCGCTTTTTTTCTCCTTTTTTCTTCTTTCCTAAAAAAAAACCCTTTTCTTTCTCTCTCTCTCCCCTTTCAATTTCTTTCCTTCCTCCCTCCTTTCCTTCTCCCCCCCTTTTCTCTCCTTTTTCCCTCCTTTTGTCTTCTTCTTTCCCTTTTCTTTCTTTTTCTCGCTCTCTCTCTCCTCTCTTCTCTTCTCTCTCCTCTCTCTCCTCTTCTCTCTCTTTTAAAAGGATTTTTACACACACAACAACGCCGCGGGGGCCGCCGGGGTTTGGGAAAAAAGCCTTGTGCCGATTACAACGTTTTAGGCGGGGTGGCCGCCGCGGTTGAAAAGCCTGTTAACGGCCCTTTGCTCATTTTTTGAAATCCCAGCGTTTCCAAATTGATGAAAGTTTTGGAAATATGATATAAAACCGGACATTACAAAAAAATCTAACAACAAATTCACCAAACAAAACCCAAAATTAATTTTGATGGTGCATTTACCAATTTTCTAATATTGCCATAATGGTTTTTCAGTAATTTGCAAAGGCCGCATTGCGAAAGGAAGTATATCCACCCGCTTTCTAGATGAAGTGTAAATAAGGGGAAAAATATATAATAATGTATATATAAGTCCAAATGCTTTTATTTCTGGCTTCATGAACACTCTTGCAATCGTAGAAACAAAAGCCAAGCCCTTTTCATTTTTCATACCCATTCTTTTCTTTTTCCCAAAAACCCCTGAAAGCCCCTGACCAATACAAGTGGAACTCCACTTTTTTTGAACCTAAGGATATTTTTTTTTTCCCCCTCCGTACTATTTCTACTCCTTCCCTTCTATCCTCCTTAATTAAACCCAAAAAAAATGGAGATCGCCATGCAATTCAAAACGGGGAGCCCGGGAAAACAGAAATTGGTTCCGAGGGGGGAGCATGTCATCGTGTTTACACTCAAATACGGCGAAATAGGTATTGCTTGTTGTTGGATCACCCTTTTTCATTTTTTTTTTGACCTAAAAGGGCCTCCAAAATAAAAGGGCTGATCAGAACTTTTACCCGGGCCTTATCAACAAAGGGTAAATTTAGAGTGGAGCTAAAAGGGGGCGGGGTCCTTGAGAGACGGAGTTGACCTTTCAGTGACGTGAGTCTTGGGGGTAAGAGTGTTTTGGGCACCAAGGCGTCGTCGCATGAAATTTGCTTTTTATTGCCATACTCTTTTTGCTACACCGTTTGATTTTTTTGCATGGCGAAAAAAAATTTTGCTGTGATTTTCCCTAAAGAAAATGTGCAAAAGGGGCTTGCAAGACCAGTTTTTTAAAGAATTACACGACGCTTTCTAAAAAAGTAATGGTTGTGTGCCTAATTACTAACATTCCGATTACTTGTGTTTTTTCTGTCCCAATGATGCAGCATTTTTTGAATTTTCTATTTCAAAAATTTTACCAAAATTTGTGTTAAATCTGCAGCAAACCTAACCTTTTATTTTTTGTTATTTTTGCCCCCATATAATCTCCCAAAATCTATTTTTTTCTTATAAAAACTCCTTAAATCATATAAATGTAAAAAATATTTCTATTTCCAAAACTCTTTTCGTGACTTCTGACCCTAGCCAAAAACATTTTCCAACTTTTTTCGTCTTCATCTTTTCCTCCTAGCTTCAAAAAATGGTCCAATTCAAAAACTGTCCCCTTTTTAAAAAGCTAAAATTCTTCGCTCAAGCCTTCAAAAATTCAACTCAGGTGATAAAGGGTTTATTCCCCTTTTTCCCTCCACCCTCTTATTACAGTAGCTGTTTTAAGATTTTTCGAAATGATTCCTTATACATATGACTACATATATATATATATAAAAAAACATATATACATTTTTATAATATATTATATTTTTTTATAAAAAAATTAAAAATATATATAAATTATATATAAAAATTTTTATTAAATTTATTCTAAAAATTAATATTATATATTATTAAAATTAAAAATTTTAATCCATATATAAAAAAATTATATTTTAAAAATATTATACTATATATATTTATATATATTTATATTTTATAAATATTTTATATTTTATATTTTTAACTATAATTTTATATAATAAAAATTATATCTATTATATTTTTTTTAAATTATATTTTTATAAAATATTATATTATATATATTATATTATATAATATAATTATTATTTTTTTAATTATATATTATATATATAATATTATATATTATAAAATTAAAAATTTTATATATTTATATATATATATATTATATATATGTATATATAATATATTAAAATATTATATATATATATATATATATATATTTTTATATATTATATATATTTATTATATAAAAATTTATATTTCCTTATTTTTTAAATATATTATATATATAATATCTTTAAAAATATTTATTATTAATTAGTGGGACCGAATTTTTATTTTTCGATTCGCGAATCCAAAGGGCGAATTTTTGGTTTTAATATTCGGAATGCGAATGCGAATTGCGAAAACTACATAAAATTTAAAAGAAATACACTGTTCTGGTTTATATGGGAAGGGAAAATTTTTGTTGTTTTGTAAGATTTAGCCATACAAATATAATGTCAAAAGAAAATTCCCATTAAATTTTTCTATGTTTTCAGGTTGCGGGATGAAAACCCCTCCTACACGAATACTTCAGATAATATTTTACATAAATAATATTATTTAAAAAGTTTACACTCTGCAATGTCATTAGAGTTTAATCTAGAAAAAAGCCCAAACCCGTAACTGGTGTTTTGGACCCCATTAGGGATTGGGCTGCGCAATACTGTTCTTTTTCAAAGAAAGTTTTTGGCTCACAGTCTAAAAACGGTTTTCCGCGGCGGGACGCTTTTTGGCTCACGGGGCGCCCTACGCCCCGACCCCGGGCCCCCCAAAGCCCTCAGATTTTCCTCATTCTATCTCCAGCATAGCTGAGAGGTGTAGGCTCCGCTCCGTCGCCCACGTCCATGTCCTCAATTTCCATTTTAAAAGACAATAAACTAATAAAACTACAAAAAAAACAATAATAATAAAAAAAAAAAAAAATACTACTCCCCCATACATAGTAGTATAATAGAAATAGTAGTAGGGTTTTGTAGATAGTAATATAACAGTTTTTAAAGTAGAAAATGCATAGTATAGTAAATAATTGTAAGTAGTATGGTAAATTTTTTATTTTTTTTTTTTTTTACATAAAAAAAGATGCCAAAAGGGCACAAAATGGGTAACAAAACCCCGCTTAGTTGTCAGTCCCTATAAAAAAGACATAAGGAAATTAAAAAAAAGGGTGAGCCATTTAGTTGGGGAAATGTCTTGTTACTCTTTTTTTGAAAGTTTTTAAGTCATAGGAAAAGGGGAAAAATAAAAAGGGAAAGAGATTCT
This sequence comes from Chionoecetes opilio, assembly GCA_016584305.1. Taxonomy (NCBI): domain Eukaryota; kingdom Metazoa; phylum Arthropoda; class Malacostraca; order Decapoda; family Majidae; genus Chionoecetes; species Chionoecetes opilio. The sequence goes on from JACEEZ010015705.1 coordinate 3,498, forward strand.
AGAGTTACCAGTGAAAGAGATGAAAGATAAGTATGATTAACCTTTTGCTTTGGAAGATGGCAGAATAGGGATGAAAGGAGTAAAAGTTTTGTCACGAGGCCGGGGGAGGGGGGAGGCATGCGGGTTGCAATTCAAAGGCATGACAGAAATAAGGTAAAAGAGGAAAAGGGAAGAAACATTGCGGGGTGATTTAAAAGATTGAAGACATTTAAGGCAGAGGAGGGAGTTGATGAACGAAAACTTTTACTAAAACCCTGTTTTGGAGAGCTTATGATTTGATCCCCCAAAAACATATAAGATATCCAAAATGGCATAAGGCCCCTGTAGAGAGCAAGCCATTGGAAGGGGAAAAAAAAAGGATGCGACGCCACAGGACACTAATTCTTAGAGGGGTTTTTGCAAGAGATGAATGCGAGATTTCCAGTTTAGTTTTTTGTAAGGGTAGTCCAGAAGTTTATTTTTGAAGAAGGAGACAGTTGGTGTCTTTAAGAAGAGGGATAGTTTCTGGTAGGTTTTTTTCAGTAAGAGGTGAGAAACGGGTTTTTTTGACTTTAAAAAACGGGTTGCTGTGCCCCAATCAAAATTTTAACAGATCAGAAGTTAGCGCTACAGGGTACGGATAAATTTTCATATTTATATTTTTGTGATGGGCGTTTTCACATCATAGGTCTATAGCGCGTTTTTTACGCGTTTGCCCTGGTCTAGGGTGGGCCCCGGTCCCTGATGCTCCGAAAAAACATCCGACGGCTGTCCCATTTTTGGTTCCCTTTTTGGGTGGGGATCGGGGGGGGCGGGCTTTTCCGTCTGCAAACTTACCCCCCCCCCGCCCCCAAAAACACCCAAATGATTATTAAATTTACCTCCGTAATAACCTCCTAGGGCATATGAAAAGGTCATCTTCTGTCTGTGAGAGAGTCCTAAAAAAATATTGCCCCGCTTTTGCCATATCATCTGTTTGGCATAAATTTTCATATCTCCTTGCTACTTTTACTTCCCCAAAGGGAAGTCAAATCGGGGTTCAAAATAGTTTGTTGTGTAATAATTTTAGGCAGTAAACAAAAGATTTTTATTTTTTTTTTGTAAATTAATCTAAAGGTTAAAAGGTTTAAACATTTGGTTAATCACTGTGGGTTTTTTATAAAAAAGAACATGACTTAACTTTGTTATAGTAGGGGCTTTTTCGTACAGACAACAAAAATTTTATTAAATTTGGAAAAAATATTTGCTGTGAAAACAGCCACATGGGAATTTTTCTATCCAATTCCACACGGATTCCCCCGCCCCACCATTGTGTCTCATTAAAGATATATTATACACAATGATAAAAAATTGGGGTCAAAAACCCATTTCTTAATTTTTTCCCTTTTTTTTCCCCCCTCGTTTTTCAAAAAATGATAAGGTTTTGATTTAAATCAGTGATTTTTTTTTTTTAAAACATTTGATTTAAAACATGATTTAAATCAAGATTAAAATCAAATTTATTTAAATAAACAACCCTGATCAGAAAAGAACACTTTTTAAAAAAATATTCATAAAAAAACGTCATTTTATGTTATTTATTTTATTTGCAAAAGTTACTAAGGGAATTTTTATTAAAACCCAACCCCAAAAATTTTAAATTCTTTTTATTTTTCTGTCGATTCCTGTCTGCGCCGCGCCGGCCATTGGAACACAAGGGGTGCAGCCAGGCAGCTAAAAATTGTACCTCCGTGTTTTCGTGCGGGGTAGTCACTGAGCGGTGTGTTAAATCGTGCTTGCATTTAAATTCCCTAAGTGGAAAAACCGTTAATTTTTGCAAAACATAAAAATTTCCCCGGACATTAAAAGAAAAATGAAATGAAGCGGTACCGACTTTTTTTTCAAATAAAATGTAATTCTAAACCTCATCACCTCAGCCATCCCTTTTAGTTCTACCCCCAAAATTACCACCCCCACCCTCCCTTTTACCCCACCACTACACCCTGCCCTGAAAACTGAAATCAACCCCAAAATCTACCTGATTTAGGAAATGTGTGTGAATACTGTAGGTGAAGCTTTCAAACCCTCCATTTTTTTATCACGAGCCCCCACTGAACCCACTACTACTACTATAGTAAATTTTTGGTAGCATAGTATTGCAGTAGTAGTAGTGGGAGTGTAGCAAAGCTGGTATGGGAGACATAGGGAAAAAATAAAAAAAAATCAAAGGAGAGGTTTGCCCCTCCGAAAGAGGGGAAAGGGGAAAAAGGGGGAAACTATGAATTTTGTGGTGTTTGGTTTAGACTGGGCCGGGTCAGTGGAGCCTGGGGCACCGTGATCGCGTGACGTCAGTCACCCCCCCCCCCCAACCTGCGCGGGAAAACCGTTTAGACTGTGTTGTTCCCGGGTGAAAAGAAGAGTGGGGTATATGTTACTGCAGTATGGCGCACGAGGCAATGGTTTTTTTTCAGTAAAATGACCTTTTTAGTGCGGGTGCCACTCTGTTGAAGGGTTGAGGGAGGGGTGTCCGAGGGGCTATAGCCTGTCAAAAATTTCTACCACTACGCCCCCTACCCATTCTTTTTAAATACACTCGACAAAAAATTAATTTATTTATCTGTTTTTTTTGTGTAATTTTATGTTCACTTATTTTTTTTTTTCCAAATTTTTTGTAAGTTTATTGAATTTGGGGAAAATATTGCATTTTGCAAAAAAGCTCAGGGTGGTTCGAATGCGAATGCGAATATTTGGGCCTCACTAATATAAATATATATTTTATAATTTTATATATTATAAAAATATATATTATATTATTATATATTAATATTTTATTTTTTATATTTATATATATAAATATATTTATATATATATATATTTTATTATAAAATTTTTAAAAAAAAAAAAAATTTAATATATATATAATATTTATATATATTTTTTATTATTTTAATATATTATTATATATTTATATATATATATATATATTATTATTATTATATATATTATATAATTTAATATTAAATATAATTATTATATTAAAATATTATATTTATAATATTAATAATTATATTTTTAATATGTTATATATTATATATATAATATATATTTTATATAAAATATATATATATTAGATTATATATATATTTATATATATTTAAAATAATTACTTATATTTATATATTATTTTTAATATATCATTATATTATTATTATATATATAAAATTTTAATTATATCTTTTAAAAATTATAGTATCATTATTTTAAAATATATATCTAAATATATATAAAATTTCTTATGTTTTATTATAATTATATTATTATAATTATTTTTTATTTGTATTTTTCCCTTTAGTGACGGACCGTATTCCAATGGGAAATTGCGATTGAAATTTTTTGCATTTTTTTTTCATTATTCCCCCCATTCCCAATCGCATTCCACTTCCCTGATTTTTTTGCGAAAAAGGGAAAATATTTTCCCCAAAATCAAAAACCTTCAAAAAAAGGGAAAAATATAACAATTTGTACAAAAATATTCCCCAAAAGGGGCAAAACTTTAAAAAAAATTAAATATTTTTGGGCCGTAGCTTTAAATTTAAAATTAAATGGGGTTTGGAGGCGTAGTGGAAACCAAAGGCCAGTGTCCTTCGGCACTACCTTCCCCCCTCCTCCACCCTTCAAAATTTCAGCCGCTTCTCTCAAGGCCCACTGTTACTGAACTTAACTCATTGCCCCTTGCACTTTCCCTTGCAGTAAGCATATCGCGCTTTTCTCTGTCACCCACGAGCACAGTAAACTGTTTTTAAAAAGAAAACAGTATTGCAGCACCTACTGCGCAATTCTTCCAGTCCACCTTTACGGGGTTTGGGGATAATTTCGAACTATCTTTTAAAGACATTGAAAAGTGAAATCTTTGAAATAATAATTTTCGGGAAAGATATATATGTAAGTATTCATGTGGAGGGGGTCCTCCCCCCCCGCAACCTGGAAACAAGAAATTAAAGGGAATTTACTTACCTTAGATAACGTATAGTCGCCACCTCCCAAATTTGGCCAGGCGCCGTAATTACGAATCATAGCACACAAACTTTTTTTGTATGTGCCCTAAGATGATACACAGTTTTTTATATGTGACTGTAAAATCTACCCTTTTTCAGCGTTGTTTTATGCTTTTTATCTGCAAGTATAATGGTTTCAAATTTCCCACTTGTTTTTTTTCCGAGTGCCCGACAAGGCGGGAGGAACTCTAAACAAAAACATGCGGGCGACCTTAATGTACCCTTTAAATAAATGTTGCCACTGGGTTTTTTTTGTTTTTTTTGTTTCTTTCATCCCTAAATAACACATATAAGACAAAAATTTGACAAGACACTCCAGAAAAGCCCCTTCTAACTTTCCTAAAATTTAAACAAAATGTAGAAATTTAAGAAATTAACCCCACCTGTCTCCGGGCTTAACTCTGAAAAATAAAAAAGAAGCGTTTTCCCTGGCGCTTTAGTGTTATCAAAGGGTAAGACATTAAATATTGTTATGGCTGAACTCCTAAAATACTACAAATTTTTCGTTAGCTGTATGATACCAAAAATTTATATTATTTGGGAAATATTTGAAATTTTTGCATTCGCATTCGCATTCGCAAAAATTTTAAAAACCCAAAATACTCGCATTGGGCATTCGCTTTTCGCGAATACGGAAAAACATTCGGCCCCTTCACTATACATATATACATTTTATATTATATTTTTAAAATATATTTATATATTATATATAATAAAATTATATTATATATTATTTTTAATATATTATTAATATTTTAATGTAAAAAATAGTTTTTGTTTTCAAAAAAACATCATCTTCCCCCTCCCCTGCCTGCAAAACGCTTTCCTCCCAAATCGTCGACTCGCTCTCGAGACTGTCGTTTCGTACTAAATTAAAACTCAAGAAACCCCAACCCTGCTTCAAAACACAAAACCTTTCCCTTTTTTCCCTTTCCCCACGCCTTACCTGTTGACCTTTAAACCAAAAATTATTGCCCTTTGAAACCGTTTTTTTAAAATTTTTAAAATGTTAGTAAATAGGGAGTTGTAATAGTGTTGGTATAGTTTTGTAGTTTTTTTTGGAAATTTTAAAAGGGATAGGGTTCTTTTGGCTTCGAACCCCTTTTAAAACACGTCGAAAGATGAGGGGTGGGTGAAGACCCTCTTTTTTTTTTTTTTAACATGTTTATGGGTTTTAAAGGACTGAATTCCCTTTTGTTTGGTTGTGGTTACTATGTATCTTCAAAGAATGGGGCCCACCTGGGGGGCACTAGGCAAGGGGACTCGGGGCCACTCTGTTTCCACTAGAAAGGTGCTAAAAGGGGGCTTTCAGATTAAAATCAAAAATGGGTTTTAGGGGCTTATACAAAATACGGCCCATGGCCAGGGGGGGGCACGGATTCTATGGGGGGGGGAAACGTGCCCCCCAATTCCCCCCGAAAGCTACGCCACTCCCCTGTTTAACATTCTTTTTAAATCTAACTTACATTTTTTTTTGCGGGCTTAAGCCTATATTTTTTTCCTTTTTCGTGAACAATTTTTTTCTAATAAACCAAGGGCCCCGTTTACCCCCTACTTGATAAGGATTGATTTAACATCTTCAAGCCTCATTAGTTGGGCAGTGATGTTGATTTTTCTATTTTAACAAAATTTTTTTATGATACACCAATTTAAGTCCCGGGAAAATTTATACGCTCTAAAACGACGGGGGCGCCAGGGTTTTGACGTCACTAGCAAAGAAAACCGAGAAAAACCCCGCGTAAAGGGGCCCGCTTACTATATGTACTACCTATAATCCCCAAATTTTCCCTTTACCCCCTACTACCGCAAGTTTAACCATTAATCCTCCTTCAAGTGATGTAGTGGGTATTCACTGTTTTTTTTGGAATTTTTAAGTTGTAGTTTATAAGGAAAAAGTGGAAAAGACAGAGATGGGGGCCCCATGACCCCCTGAAAAAGTGTGACTTCTGGGATCGGCTTCCCTTATAGGGCCCTTAAATAAACCTGAAATGACATGTAAAGCAGACAGATAGCAAATTTCAAGAGGAACGGGTAAAAAATCTTGGCTTTCTTTCCCAAAAAACAAAACAACACCCTTCGTCACTCTACTCCCACTAAAAACCCTTTACTACCTACATTTTTCAAACCCTTTTTTCCTAAATGAGTTCGTCTATCTGTCTAGCTGTACATGTCATTGCGGTTCTTTTAAAGCTCCCTAAAAGGGAAATTTGCCGATCCCAAAAATTTCATCACTTGTCTGGTGTCACGGCCCTTATCTCTTTCATCCCCTTTTTCCCTTATAAACTAAAAACTTACTATTCACAAACCCCGTAAATACCTACAAACATCACTTAAAGGGGGATTCCCGGGTCATCTTGCAGTAGTGGGGGTTTAATGAAAAGTTAGAAAAGGTTGTTGGGTTTTAGAAAAAAAAAAAACCTATAAATTTTAAAAGGGTTTAGGTTAGAAATTTTTTTTTTTTAAAGGGGGGTCCCCGCTATGAGGTTATTAGTGAAAAAGGGTTGGGTTTTGGGGGTTAAATAGTGGGGTTAGTTTAAAAGTATATTCCCCCTATTTATTTTTGGGGGGTTCCAGGGGGGTCTTTTAAGGGGGGAAAGGGGTAAAGGGGGGATCTCCCCCCACTTTATAATTCATTTTAGGGTACCCGAAGGGTTTCCTGGGGAAGGCCCGGGAAAAAAAAACCCCTCAAATAGGGGCGGGAAAGGCCAAATTTTTCCCTAACTCACTGCGTTTTTTGTATACTTAAAAATAAAAAAACCCCAACCTGCCCTCATCCCTCCTAAAAAGCCTTGCATACTGCATACTACTCCCGCAACTTATCACGCTCACTAACCCCCACAGCTCCATATCTTTGCAAGTTACTTTTTTCCATGGAAAAAGGGAACTCATAAAATAAAAATGGTCTTCACAGCAATAGAAATAAATTTTCCTTCATCAGAAATAAAGCCTTGCAGAAATCCCCCACTTTTTCCCCTCTTTTTCTTGTCTTTAGGCATAGTTTATGAACACTTTCCCTCTGGATTTTTAAATTGGGGTTTTTTTTGCACATTAGCACAAACAACCCATAATTGTTTTTTTTTGCCCTGGTACTTTTGGGAATTTCATGATATTTATTGCGGCCCTGTTTGGCCAAAAAACCGTTTCACTGACAGGCGAGATCTGATTTTTGCGCTTGGTTGTAAAAACCCCAATCACGCTTTTTTCCGCCGTTTTTTGGGGTTTTTTTTGGCCCCCAAAACCCCAAAATTTTTCTTTATGGGGGGCATTTCTCAGAAAAAAGAATATAAAGTACAGGGGAATGTTCCTATATTGCACCCAAATTTTCATAATACTCCTTTTTTTTAGGGTGGAAAACGGGTCCTTATTTTTGAAATTTTTGTGGCTAATTTTTTTAAAATTTTTTTCTATATTTAAAAAGAAAAAAATTGAAACAATGTACTAGGGGGTAAAACAGGTATTGGGGGCCTATATATGCGTGTAAATTCTGACACAGGGAAAACGAAGAAAACAAAAACTGTGTGTTTAACCACTATATGGGGCTATATATTTTTGGTAGTCCTTGGGGGGAAAGGAAAATGACATATATTACCATATAGCGAAAATACATGTCCCATGAAAATTTTTTTGTTTATAAAAACTGATATAATGAAAACCTGTTAGGGTTGTGAATTCCAATGGGAGATTTAATAATATGCAGTAACAAAATAAACAGTGGGGTTCCCGATTATACTTGTTTTGCTTAATAGGGGGACTTAATGGGGGCCCATGATAACGGCAGCTTTACGTGGAAAATTTCCCCGCCCCCAATTTTTAACATTTTTCCAAATTAAATTTGCCCAAAAAACACCACAAAATGAGGGGAAAAATTCCCTCCCTTGTGATCAACGTGGGCAAAATGTGCATGATCATAACCCCAAAATTTGGGTTTAAAGATATATCAATATACTTTTTGTTTTTAAAAAAGGGAAAACTAAAACCCAAAATATCTGCTTCACATTTTTCTTTAAAACAATTAAAAAATTTTGTTACCCCCCACCTACACCAAGGGACGGCTTTCCCTCCATAAAGGCATGGATGCCCCCCAAAAACCCTTTAAGGCGTAAGGGCGTAAAGCTCTTGACATGTTACAGGAGCACCGGGTTTGTAAATGGCGCCGATTTCCATGGGGTTTTTCAGTGTTTCTTTTAATCCCACACCGCTGGGGGGATATCACACACATGTACCCCTCATTATTGAGGCTACAATAATTTTCGGTAGCCTCTGGGGTTTTTCCATAAATGCTCCCGGGTACCACCCAAAATTGGTGTCCGAAAATACTCGTCACCCTTTAAAAGGGCCCGGTGGGCTATGTGGCATCACCCCTTTTATTGGGTTATGAAACAAGCTTTTTGTGAGGTAAAAAATCTTTGGGTGGGTTCGAAGTCCAAACCCCCAAATTCTTCTATCTTTCCATTCTATTATCACCCATTAAGGGCCCTCCAAACCCCTCCCATTCATCGGCATTTTTGATTTGAATTTTTTGCAGTATTAAATCGACCCCTTTTTTTTTGGGAAAAACCAAATACTTGTTTTTCCTATAAACTGTTTTATTCCCTTTTTTCAATACAATATAATCCCTTAAAAATTTTAAAGGGTATTTTACAAGAAATTAATGAAAGGGCCCCTTAATTTGGGTTAACTTTAAATAAAAGTTTTTCGGGGCAAATTTGAAAACTGGAAAATAAACTTTTTATCTTTGCTGCCAGAGGCCCGCAAAATATTTTCCCGACCCAAAGACAGGCCAAGTCGAGCCACCCCAGCATAGTACTGTTCGTTATTGCTTTTGCGAAACTTTTTACTTGGATGAACATTTTTTTTCCCCAAACCCATCAAATAAAAAAAAACCCAAAGGGAAATCGGGAAATTTTTTGTTGAAGGCTTGCCTTTTTTTCCCAGGCACAAAATCCCGGGAAACCCAAATGGCGGCACGTTTTTCCGTTGCCCTCCACTAAACCTTCCTCGCACCGTTCTCACACAGCCTACAACGTTTACTGTTCCCCTTTCCCGGGAAAATCTAGCCTCCCCTTTGACATCGTTCATATAGTCCAGGGGCCCCAAAACCGAAAGGCCCCTTTCCCCTTCTTTATACTGCCACCATTTTATCAGTTATTTTTGATGTCTAAGCTTCAAAAAATTTTGGTTAAGGATTTCGGGTTTTGCTATTTCCTGTAAATAGATATTAAAGTTTGCGGGCTGCGGGGGGGGTTTAAACCGAATGCAAACCCTTTAAAAAACCGGGAAAGCCCTAAAAAACCAAGAGTTACGTATGTACCCAACTGTCCTTGGGGTTGAAAATTGATTAAAATTTGGGTTTTTTGGGGGTTTTGGGTTTTAAAATTAAATGTGTAAAAAACCTAGAACCGATCCCAAAAGGGGTTAAATCGATGGCCCGAGAAAAACACTTTTGGGGGCACTCCCTAACCACTGATAAATCATCATCTTCAAGTTTCGGAAAAACCCCATTTTAAATGGCTAGAACGGGTTTTTTTTAAATTCTTCGCTTCTATATATCACCCCCAAAAGTTAGGGAGGTTTTTTGACAAAAATTTAAACACCAAGTCCTGGCATCATATCTGGGGGAGGGGCCAATTCATGCCCCCAATTCAGTGCCAATGTTTCAGCCCACCCCCTTTTCCCCGGGGGCCAAAACTATTCAGCGCCACTATTTCAGCGCCAAAAATGATTTATTAAAATGATTATACCTTTTTATTTTTGGGTTAAATTTTTTTTAAAAATTAAAAAAAAAAAAATTAAATTTTTTCGTTTTAAAAAATGGTTGGCTTTATTTTTAGTGGGTATAAACTGTGGGCATTTCCCACCCCAGGTATTCCACTTTTTTTCTTTTTTCCAAATTTTCAAAAAAATTTTAAAAATCTTTCTTTACTTTTCTGTTTTTTCAGTAATTTGGGTTGACTTTTCACCCCCAGCTGCAGTTCCTCGAAATTTTTTCCCGCCCCTTTTTGGGACTGTTTAAGAGCAGGGATGAATTTTCCTTGGGGTTTGGATGAAACCTTTTCCCTTTCGCCTCGTATTGGGCTGTTTGTATCTTAAAGCAGGGTTTTATTGGTTCTGTTTTCTCCTTGTAAAGTTTTTGGGTACATTTTTCCATTTCTCGTGGAAACATTTAAGGGTTTTCTTCTCCAAGTTACATTCCCCCCCCAGAAAAGAGGAGCTTTTTCCAGGTGGTGACTAGAGGCAAAGGGGCCCAGTTGTTTATTTTGCGGCTCTGCTAATAGTTTTTGGGAGGAAATTTTTCTAATACAACAAAGATGGTAATGTATCCTTAATATTTAAACATCGAAAATTTTAAAGCTTTTTCCGTTTTTTTTAAGGGCAAAACCCGGTTACTCTCTATAAATGCCAAACGCCCAAAATTATTTTGTCTTTTAATGGGGAAATTTTTGGGCACCTTGTTTGCTACCACCCCTCCCCACCCCCACACCACCGGTTTAACAACAAAGACCCCTTGTTATGGCTATTGGGGGTTGGTGCATGATAAATTCCTGAAACTGCTATTACGTCCAAACTGGGTGAAATATCTTAAATAAATATTTTTTGGGTTTTAAAAAATAAAAAATTAAAAAAAATTTTCTGATTAAACTGAAAACCACGTAAAAAAATATTAAAAACTTTTGTTTACAACAAAATAAAAGTCTAGTGTATATTAGTTTTAAAACCACTTTACGTTATACCAGGGCACAGGCGCGGAAAACGGCGGCGCTGAATTTCGGGGCGCTAAAGGGGCTGGCGCTAAATTTGGGTCGTCCCCTGAAACGGGGTTTGCTAAAATTTGGGGGCGCTAAATCGAAACCCCAACCCCTTTTTTGGGGGTGCGTCCTTTGGGAATCCAGCCCCCTCTGCCCCCTAACACAGCCATTTGATAAAGTCTGAAAAGTGTTTGGTTTTCCCCGGACCTCCCCCCCAAAATTCCCCTTGTTTAAATTTTTAAATTTTTTTTTTCATTAAAAAGGGACTGGCCGGGGGAAAACCCAATAGCTCGCTTAGTTGCGAGCCCCTATAAAGAAAAACAGTAATGAATATAGAAAGGGGGGGGTTGGGTAATTTACCTCGGAGGGGGTCTTGTCACCCCTCTCTTAAAAAAATTTAAAGTCATATAAAGGGGAAAAATAAAAACGGGAAAGATTTTCCAGATTTTAAAGTGAAAAGGGGATAAAACCATGAAGATACTGGCTAACTTTTGCATTATTAAGATGGAAAAGAATAGGATGAAAAGGAAAGCAAAAAGCCCTTTTTTCACCAGGCCCCCGGGAAGGAGGGGAGGCAGGGCATTAGCAAGTTCAAAAAAAAGAAAGCGGGTGACAGAAAAAAACGTGGGAGTTTAGAAAAAGAAGCAAATTGCGGGGGTTTGATTTAAAGATCAAAAGACAGTTAGAGTTAGTCAGAGGGGGGGAGGGGGGAAACCCGAAAATTTTTTGTTTTAAACCCTTTTTTTAGAAGACTTATGGGGGGCCCCCCCCCCAAAACAGGGAAAAGTCTTCAACAGGGGGCGGATAAGGCCCCTGAAACCAAGAAGCAAGCAACTGGGAGGAAGAAAAAAAGGGACGTAGACGCCACGGAAACGTTTAAACCTTTTAACAGCTGTGTCAAAAAAGAGATGAAAAAGTGAAATTTTTCCCTTTTAATTTTAGTAAATGATAGCCCAAGAATTTTTTATTGTAAAAAGAGGGGACAGTTTTTGGGGATTTAAAATGAGGGTAGTTGTTTAAAAAAGGGGATGTCGAGTATATAGGGGTTTGAAAAGGGTTTTTTTAAAGGGGTGAAAAACAAGGTTTGCTTTGCCCAAACAGGGAAAATTTTAGAAAAAAAACAAACGTTGGCGCTCTGTGGCATCCGTTAATCACTTTATTCCCTTTTTAGGGTTTGGGCCCAAAAAAAAACTACGTTAAAAATGCAGGGGAGAATCATCAGCGGAGCATTGGGGAAAGGGGATTGAGTTTTGACTTAGAAAAATCATTAAATTTAAAAATAAAAAAAGAGTAGGTTTAAAAGGGCAGAACACTGGGAAAACCACTATGGATAACTTTGGGAACAAAAAATGAAACCCCCTCATTAGCTGTCTTTCGGAAAAACCCTACTGGGGGTTAGATGAAGATTCGACAGAAAAAATGGGTTTTAAAAATCCCCTTTAAAATTTGTAGGGTTAAACCTCAATTCCGTGAACCCTTCCCCCTGGGTAAATGTTTTTTACAATTGTTTTGACTTGTTTTTTACCCTTTTTTAAAAACATTTACCCCCCGGGCCTTCCCAAAAAAAACCCGGGGATTTTTTTTCCAGCGGGCCAAAACCAAGAAATTTCTTTCATGATAAAATTTAAATTTTTAACTGGGGCACCTAGATTCTTATAAAACACCTTTTTTTGGGTAAAAATTTCCCATGGGGGATTTCCAAATTTTGACACAGTTTTTCTGTTTTTAAAACCATTTTGACCCAAAAAACCAAAGGCCAATTTTGGGGGGAGGGAAAAAACTTAATTTTTGAAAAGGATTTGGGCGATATGGGGGTTTGGGTAGGGCCCCTCATACATTTTTTACAGTTTTAAAATATGTGAAAAAGTAAAGAAACCAAATTTTTTTTTACCTGAAATTTGTATTTTTTTGGGAAAATTAAATGACACCATGAACAAAAAATAAACCCAAAAAAAAAGTCCCAAATTTTTCTTTTTGTGCTATGCTGCCCCATTTTTTGAAAATTTAGACCCATGAAACGTCCCGAATCCGAGCTTCTGGGTCAACTCTTCCTATGATTTTTCCCTCATCATAGTCCCCCTCTCTTCCTCACTTTCTTTTAGCTGGGCTTTGGGTTCAGGTAAATGCTTTGGGAAGGGGAGGTTTTTTTGTGGGGGGACAGGGGCCCACAGCGGGCCATCCACCATTTTCCCCGCCATGCCATTTGGGGGGGGTGGTGTTTTTTAAGGGGGGATTTCCGCACACGTTGCCAAGTAGTTTTTCACGAAGGGAGTGGTTTGGGGTAGGCTATCTGCATCTGGAGGGGGAAAGTAAAATGACTTTTTCTTCATTCTCTTCCCCCTTTTTTGGGGCGGGCCCCCAGCCCTGGTCTTCTCTTGTTGTCGCCCCTAGATGAATTTCCCTGTGAACTCGAAGAGGCCTCTAAACCCCCTTCCCCATTTAAGGGCCAAAGGGTTTTCTCCGCAGCAAAGAGAGCTGGGCGTTGTTCCACAGGGCTCTTCATCACCTGGTCCCCCCACCGACTTCTTACCCTTTTCCCCTAAAAAATTTTAGTTGGCACGCATCCTGTCATACCTTTCAGCGCACAAAAAGCTTGGGCCCTCTCATCGTCCCAGGGCACTGCAGATGATTGTCTCCCCGCTTTTTCCCCCCCTTTATACAAAGCTCCCGAACTGCTGTGAGATGAATGCTGCTGGGGACATAAGGGGATCCGTATCATTTGGGAAAACAATGAAAAACAGGGCCAGTGTACCCGGGCCCCTCGCAAAACTGTATTTTTTTTTTTCTCCTCTCTCTCTCTCTTCTCTCCCCTCTCTCTTTTCCCCTTTTCTTTTCCCCTCTCCTCTCTCCCCCTCTCTCTCTCTCTCTCTCTCTCTCTCTCTCTCATCTCTCTCTCCCCTCTCTCTTCTCAATCTCTCTCTCTCTCTCTCTCTCTCTCCCTCTCTCTTTTCCTCTCTCCTCTCTCTCTCTCCTCTCCCCTCTTTTTCCCCCTTTTCTATGTCCCTAAGCCTGGCACTTTGGGGGATTATGGGGGGGCCCCCCAAGGCCATGGCCCCCCAAAAAAAGCAAAATCATGGTTTTGGGGCCCCTCCCCGAAAAGTTGGGAAAATTTTTTGAGGACTGCTACTTCCCCTTGGGTTTATTTATTTTGGGAACCTTTTTCATACCCCAAAAAAACAATATTTTGTGATGCGGGAAAAAACTGATTCGTTGTTCAAGCAATTTTTCCTTTGTGCTTAAACCCCTTTACCCCCATAACTTCTCCCTTTTTCTATATAAAATCATCTGTTTTTAGCCCCCAAAAATTAAAAAAAATAACCCTTTAAAATACCAAATTAATAGTTGAAAGGGTATTAAAAAAGGGCATTCTTGAAAATTCTTATATTTTATTAAAATCGTCGTTAAATCTTAAAAACTCGTTTTTTAATTTATTTTTAAAACCCAAATTAAAAAAACGTATAGTTAAAAAATAAAACTACCAAAACCAAAACTACACATTTTTAACAGTATGCCCATATTACCGTAGTCGGGTATCCCGGTTTAAATTGGGTGTCACCCCAAAAAAAAATTCCCGGGAAAATTTGGGCCCCCCCCAGTCCCCCCACAAAGCTTTTCCCCCAAAATCCCCCTTGTTTGGAAAAAAAAAATAAAAAAAAACCCCCGGTCAATAATATAAAGCCCTTTTAAAATAAAAATAAAAATCTTTTTTTTGAAATCCTTAAATTTTCCTCCATGCTCCCGTCCCCTTTTTTTATGTGACCGTTCCCTCCCGCCGTGCAATTTTCTGGTCTCATGCGGGTGCCACAAGATGCCTATACACACATCGTCAAAGAGCCCTTTTCCTTTCTGGGATGTTTTTTAAAAACGGGACGATAGGGGATAACCTTTACCTTTATGAGGGGGTGGTAGAGGGTCTCTTCGAGTTCACACGACTGTCATCTAAAGGCGACCACAAGAGTAAGACCATGGGCTTAGGGCCCCCCGCCAAAAAATGGGAAAAGCATGAAAACAAGTCATTTTTTTACGTCTCCCTCCAGATGCAGATAGGCCCTTTCGGGCCAAAACTGCCTTCGTGCCAAAATAATTGGGGATATCTTGTGGGGGGCATCCCCCCTTGAAAAACCCCCCCCCCCACCAAACGGACATGGCTTTGGGAAAGGGGTGGGGCGCCCGTCGGCCCGGCCCCCCACACTCAAACCCGCCTTTTTCCAAAGGGGATCCCCACCTTCACCAAGCCCAGCTGGAAACAAGTGAGGGAAATGAGTGACTATGATGAAAGGGAAAAACATGAAATTTCAAAGGGGGGAAGGGGGGCTCATCGGAAGATGGGAAATTTAGAATGCTCTGATTCGGGCTGATTTATGTGTCCCCAAAGTCATAATAATGTGCAGCATAAAAACGAAAAAAAATAAAAAGGTTTAAATTTTTTTTGTGGTTTGTTTTGTTATGGTTGGGCCTTTAAATTTCCCCAAAATGCAATTTTTTTTTTTTTTTTTTTTTTTTTTTTTTTTCAAAAGGGTTTGGGAAATTTTTTTTTTTTTTACCTTTTATCCAATTTTTTAAAAATTTTAAAAAAAATTGGGGAAAAGGAATTTTTGGCAATTTTCCCCAAAAAACCCCTAAAGTCCTCCTTTAAAAATTTTTTTGGGCCCCCAATTTGGTTTGGCCCCAAAAACCGGGGTTTTTGGGAAAATGGGGGGGGAAAAAAAAAGGTTCATAAGAATCCAAAAAATTGGGCAAAAATTTTTCCCAAAAAGGGGGGAAAATTATTTAGGCCCCTTTAAAAGTTAATTTTTTAGGGGGCCCCGGAAGGCCCGCTAAAAAGCCGGGAAATTTTTGGGGTTGGAAAGGGGTTTTTTTTTAAAAAGGTTAAAGAAGCAATTTCCCGGCAAAAATTTAAAAAAGAGAAAAAATTTTCCGGAATTTAGGGGTTCAAAAAAACCACTTTTTAAAATAAAATCCCAAAAAGCCTTTTGGGGTCAAAGGAAATCAACCCTTAAGGCCCCCAAATTTTTAAAAGGGTTTACGGGGGTTACCCTTTTTGGGGTTTAAGGGGTTAAGAAAATTTCCGGCAAAAAGGGAAAAAAAGGTTTGGAAAGGGGAGATCAAAGAAAAGGGAAAAAAAGGTTTTGAGGGCAAAAGGGGGAAGCACAAAAGGGCCGTTTTTGAGGGAACCAAAAGGGGGATCCGTCAAAGAACCGAAGCCTACCGGGTTAGGCCAAGTCCCCTTAAATTCCCCAAACCCCGGGGGAAAAGGTTCCCCCCCAAAAATAGAGCCCCCTGTTGGGGGGTTACCCTTCTTTCCCGTTTTGGAACGAATTTTAAAGCCCACTTCCCGTGGTTTATTTTAAAAAATAACCCCAATTTTGGTTCCCAGTAAAGGTTTGGGTCCCCTTTTTTTTTGGGAATACAAGGGGAAAATAAATGGAATTTAAACCCCAAGGGGCAATCCAAAAGGGGCAGCAAAGGTTTGTTTTTTTTGGGGTCTTTTGAATTACCTTTATGCGGTTTCCCCCGTTTGGGTTTTGGGGGCCATTTAAGCGAAGCTACAACAAAAGAGGGCAATTCCCTTGGTTTCCCCAAAAAAGGTTTTTTAAAACCTTGATTTTTATTTTTAAAATCCTATTTCCAACAGGGAAAATTTACAAATTTAAAAAGAAGGGAACCCGCCTTTTTTGCCCCATTACTTTCCCTGGGTTTTTTTAAAAAACTCCCAACCATTTTTAAGGGGAAAAATTGGGGGGTTTTTCCTTCCTTAAAGGGGGGGACACAAAATAAATTTAAAAAGTCAACAGGGCCCTAAAGGGGGAAGCCAAAAAATCAACCGGTCAAAAAAGCTTATTTTTAAAAGGAACCCCCTTAGCAAAATATTGTTTGAATTTTGGTTTTTAAAAGAGTTTTTGAAAAAATTAAAAAAAAGGCTGTGGGGCCTCGGGTTTTTGCTGGGGGAAAAAAAATAAAAAAAAATTTAAGATTTTTTAATTTGTAAAAATTCCAAGGGTTATTGTTTTAATTTTTTTTGAAATTTTTTGGGGGTTAGAAAATGTATGATTAACCCAAAAAGGGAAAATGGGGTTTTTGGAGTTTAACGGGAATGAACTGCCCTTTTCTCCCCTTTCTTTACAATGAAAAAAGATTTTAAACCCGGGGTTTTTTTTGGAAAAAAAAAAAAGGGTTACAGCTTTTTAAAAAATTATCAAATGGACGACCCCTCCCAAAAAATTTAAAGATGCCTTTGCCAAAAGGATGGGCCCAAGGGAAAAAAATCCCTTTTAGGGAAATCTTAATTTAAAAGGCCTCCCAATAGCAAGGGTTGGGGAAAAAAAAGCCCCTTTTCGCAGGAGTTTTTTCCCTTTGGTTTAGGGGAAAAAAAGGTTTTCATAAATAAAATTTTAAAACGGGGGCCCCCGGGAAAAATCCAAAGGGGGGAAAGGGTTGAGGAAAAAAAAAAATTTTTGGGGGGTGTTTTTGTAAAGCCAAAATTTCGGGGAGGCCTTTTCCCCGAAAGGTTTGGGGGGCAAATTTTTTTTTAAGGGTTTTTGGAAAAAATGAAGAAAAAAATTGTTTGGCTGAACGGGAAATATTTAAAAAGGGTGGTTTTTGGGATTTAGGTTTATCGGGTACTGTCTTTTTGAGGTTCCCTAAAATTTGGAAGAGAACGCAGAAATTAACCAGGGTTTTCTTTTAAAGATTAAAGTGGGCAAAATGTACGGGTTGGCCAAACAATGAAAAGCCAGTTTGGTTTTTAAAAAGAAATGGGTTTTAAGGAAAATTTTAAATTTATGGAAACAGAGGGAAAACTTCCTTGGGGTTTTCCTCCCCTTTGCTTATTGAAAAACAAAATCCCCTTTAAAATTTTCCCGGGGGGCCTGGGTTTTAAAAAACAAATTTACATTTAATTTAAATTTGGGTTCCGGGGGCCCCCCGGAGGAAAAGCCAGAGGTTATGTTGGGGTTTGAGGGAAAAAGGTAAGGGGGAAAGTTTGGGCGGGGGGCAATAGGGGGCCTGGGTTTAGAAAATTTGGGATAGGGGTTTTCAAAGCAATCAGGTTTTGGAATTTGCGTTTTACCTTTCCCCCAATTGGGCCCCTGGGGGGTACCTGGGGGTATTTTTAAAATTGGGGGGGGGTCCCCCCGGTACTAAGGAAAAAAAGGGATGGCCTTTCCCCAGGGTTAATATCAAATTTCCCGGCCCACGGGGAGGGAAATAAACGCCCAGTTTTTTTTAAAAAACTTTTGAACATTGAAGGGGGTTTCCAAGGCCGGGGGGTTTGGCCCCTTCCTTAAAGGGGGTTTCCCCCTGGGGGCGAGGAGAAATGATTACGTGTTTATTTAGCCAGCCATCCCCCTTTTTTTGAAAAAAATTGAAGAGTAAGAGTTTTTAAGGGGAAGGAGGTTTGGGGGGTTTTGGGAGCAAGGAAATGGTTACCTTTTCCCGAGTTTCCCTTCCGGTTTCCCAAAAAAAGGAAAAAAAAAGAAAAAAAACTTTCAAATTTTCCAACCTGGGTTTTTTGGCCCAAAAAAGTTAAAAAAAAAGGGGCCCACAATTTTAATTAATCTAAAAACCCCATTGCGAGTTTTCAGGGGCCATTGGGACCATATTAAAAGGTCTTAAGCCCCAACCTAACAATTAATCAATTTTTATCCAAAACAACCCTAAAACAAGGGGGCTCTTGGTTTTTTCCGATGAAAAATAGGGGTTTTTTAGGGGTTTTTCCCCCTTAAGAGCCGATCAAATTTTTTGGATATTGAAAAATTATAAAAAATTTTTAAAAATTCCAAAGGACTGGGGGGAAAAAAATGGGCAGGAAAAAAATGGTTGGGGGGGGGGGCCCCCCCGCCTGCCATTGGGGGTTGGGGCCCCAAAACGGGCCCTCCACAATTTTTCCCCCAAAACCCCTCTTCCAAAACCCCGGGGCGGGGAAACCATCCCGCCCAGGTTTTTTTAGTTTTTTTTTTTTTTCTTTGGGGGCCTTGCCCTTGCGTGGTGCCGGGCTTGGGTGGGGGTTTTCCCCCTTCCCCTTGGGGCTGGAAAGGGTTTTTCCCGCCCCTTTTCCGGAAAAAGGATTTCTGTATGAGGGCCCGTAAAATTAAAGGGGGCCCATCCAAAACCCCCTTTTCCCCCCCGAGCCTGAAATCCAATAAATTAAAGGGGCCCATTGGGTGTTCCCCTTCCCCTTTTTCAAGGGGAAAACCGGCCCCATTTGACCCTAAAATCCCCTAAAAGGCGGGCAAAATGCAAAAA
>JACEEZ010015707.1:0-32500 GCA_016584305.1 Chionoecetes opilio
GGGGAAAGTTGCCAATTAGTCAATTTCCCCCGGGCCCCAATTTTTTTGCCCGGTTATTGAGGGGTCCTGAAAACGAAAATCGAAATGAGAAAAAAATCTCTTACAAACTAGCTGACTGTAACTGTATCCCATCCCCCCCTCCGGGGCCCTCGCTGCCAAGACTTACTCTTTTTCACCCCATTCTGGCCATTTCCAAAGCAAGATTTTAATAGTGTCTTTATTTTTCTCCCTTTTCGAAGTAAACTCTGAAACACTTTTCCCTGTTTCTTTTTTTTCCACCTTCCTTCGCTTATTTTTTTTCAAGAGAGGAGTAAAGACACCTCCCTCAAATGTTCCCTTTTTTTTTTCCCCTTTGGGCCAGTTCTTTGTGATGTAAAAAACAAAAAAACAAAAAAAAATGTTTTAGTGGCGCTTTGGAGTGGCGTGATCCCTTTCCCCCCGATGGTAAGAATGTCGTAGGGGGCAATGTAGGCACTCGTTAGGCTTGTGTCCTTAAAATTATCATAGTGAAAACTGAGCGTAGCCACTGCTCAGTGTGACGGTGTGTGTTTGGTCATTACAAAAGAAATATTAGGGTACCGGTTTTTATATTGACGCTTTTACTGATTTATCATGCTGGTGAACGTGGCATATGTAATCCCCATTATTCGGGAGATGATAGTATGAGAATTTTTTATAAATTCCCGAGTATGTCTTGTCAGGGGAAATTTTTTTTCTCTATGCTCCGGGTGACTCATGCCCTGTATCATTACCCCCATTTTGTTTATCTTTATCCTTTCTTCCCCCCTTTTTTTTCTTCCTTCTTTCACCCCCCTCTCCTCCCTCACATGCCGTATGCAGCCCAAATTCGTGGGTAATTATTCTGCGATCAGTGATAACAATGATTCAGTTCTTTTTTATTTTTTCCCAGCCATCTGGTCGCCAAGGAACTCCCCCAGAGTTTTAACGTCCTTCAAAAAAAATCCTATCTTTATGGGTTATGGTCATATATGGGCGTGTAGTAAGGCCCCCGCAAAAATTAAACCCCACCAAAAATCTAAGCAAGTTTAATCCCACCTCGCTCGAAAACAGGGGTTCGGATTGCATATTCATGTAAAACCAAACCTTTCGGAACTTTAGATCAGATATTAAATTCTTCTCATAAAAAGAAAGGGTTGTTTTAGGGGCGGCCTCTTGGGGGAAACCCGCGAGTTTTCATTACTTAAATAGTTATCTGGTTTTAAAATTTTGTTCTTTTTTAAGGTCCCAGCAGGCTTTCCAAAAAAGTTCTTTTTTTTTTGGCGCGGAAGTCCGAGGACCCGCAGTTTTTTCCCTCTCCACTTTTCAAGGTAAGTATCCCCCCGACCCCGGGGTTTTTTCCCTTGTGTTTTTAACATATATTTCTTTTAAAAATATATAGGTACAGTTGGGTGTCACAAAGGGCATAGATGTCGCCCACCCTTATAAGTTTTATTAAAGAGTTTTCCCCTCTCCACTTTTCAAGGCCGCCCGTGTCCCCTTCAAAAAAAGGCCACATGGTTTTACTGTAACAACACAAACACTGTCTGCCTATTCTTTCTCTACTAGTACCATTTTCCTGGGGTGATTTATAAATTTAGTTTATGTTACCAGGTGGGCAAGCCTGAAGAAATTCTAGTGAAGGAGGTTTATGCCAGAAGAGCTTTATCTCATCAAAGGAAGATTCCTGGGTCGGGTGAAGTCGCATTTTTTATGTCGGGGTAGAGTTTTTCGATATAGTTTTAACCCTTATATGTGAAGATGATTAAGGGAGACTTACCATTTTCCCAAAATAAATAGGATATCTTTTAAAAAATATGTTTTGTTTATTATAAAAAACCAGTGATTTTTTGATTTAGGAAAATAATTCCCCACATTTCCCAAAAAGAGTTCCGCTTTATAGGTAAAACCCCCAGTACCGACCACGATACCAAGATAAAATAGTATTAATTTAATCTAACGGGCCCCGGGGTAACATAGCGAAATACTCGCCGGGGGGGTGGAGCAACCCAAACCCCTAAAACTTATATCCCTCCCTTAAGTATACCCCTTGTTCAGTACTCTCCGTAGTGAAAAGTGGCACACTAAAATCAGATAGTAAGTCAGAAGACAAATTTAAACCTCCCGCAAGTTTAATATTTATCAATCTCCCCAAAAAAATATCATTCAAGTAACGTTGACGAGTTAAAAAAACCCCCTACCAAAACCCCCCCCCAATTTTTTTTCCAGCAACACACTGGTGACAGCGGGGGGGATACAAGTCAATTTCCCCAAATATTCGGTCCCGGGAAAACTGAAGTTGGATTTAAAGAGTCGGATGAAGGGAAAAAATTTTTTTTTTTCTCAGATGAGACTAAATAGTGTCGGGTATGCCCACTTTATCGGTGCTTTTTGTGGTTAGGTGAAATTTTAAATGACGTTTAGCATGGCCCCGGCTCTTTTGATTCCCCTATAAAGGGAAAAATTACGCGCACAATAGAGAGGAATTGTGAGGCATAGTGGGCATCTGCTTAATAAACCTGCATTTATTCAGAAGGAGAACCACATCATTAGCCCCAGGGGAAACCCGAGTGTCTTTCTTTGACCGAGGGAAACCCCGGGAATCGAGCCCCTACTGTGTCTATAAGAGTGTTTTTCCACGTCATCATGAGTGGTAAAGATACCATATTCGCCGAGATGAAAACAAAAGGAGGAGAGGAGCCGGAAAAAATTAGGACGGAAAAAGTTTTAATGGAAGAAAAAGAGCTGCGAGCGGGAAGAGAAGGAAGTAGGGAAAGAGGAAAATCAAACAAACCCTTTTTCCCCCCAAATATCCAGGGATAGTGGGAAGGATGAAACGAAGGGGGAGGAGGAGCCGGAAGAAATAATAGGAGGAAAAAATTTTAAGGAAGAAAAAGAGCTGGAGGGGAAAGAGAATGGAGATATGGAAAGAGGAAAAACAACAAACTCTTTTTTACCCCAATTATCCACGGAAGCGTGAAAGAGGAAAATAAAACGAACCCTTTCCTTCCCCCTCAATTATCCCGGTAGTGTGGAAAGAGGAAAATAAAAAACGAACCCTGTCCACCCTCTCAATTATCCACGGATAGCGTGAAGAGGGATCATCAAACCTCGAGATATTCCAGTTTAGAGAAAATCAACACAAGGCCTTACGCAAGGGCCCCGACTCCAAAATGTTTTTTGAATTAGTTGAACAAGTGCTAAACGCGCAAACCGCATCCAAATTTGAAAAAGGGGAGTGTCCCCGAACTCTCAATTTTAATTCACAGCTACAAAAAACCATAAAGTGAAACATGGTCGGCCCTTAAAAATCTTTTCGGGGCCGATTTCCCCCCAAAGTGATGTTGATAGAGCCTGGCAAAAATTTTGGAGGCAATGAGTTACGACGGGGAGAATCTCCTCAAGCTTCACACATCGTGTTTTTCCCAACATGCGGTGTTTGCGACAAAACTCCAAATGAAAAATTCCCCGACCGTGATAAGACAATAAAGAGAAAATTGTGGTACGGACTACCAATCGCGTCGCGGAAAAAATTAGGGGGATTCCTAGATGAAGGATACCCCCTAAAAAAATTTCCTAGACCGCTCGAACACGAGCGGAAAATACTCGAAGAGAGACACACCCCAAAGGGTTTAAATTGACCCCAGCACATAAGAAAGAGGAAAAGTGCTAGACGAAAAAGAAACAAATATTTCCCCATACTTTTCCCAAACTCAGAGACCCCCAAAAGACGAAGGGGGGAAATTAAACCAAAAAAAACCAAAGAATTAAAGGCCCAGTTTGCCCCAAGGAAACTAAAAAAAAACATCCTCCCACGCGAGTTTTTCACGGAGTGAAACATTCATCAAAAATATTGCGCTTTTTGTCAGCACAAACGCATAACCTTCCGGAGTGTGGAGAAAACCTCCACTAGGCATTTTTTTCGATTCGAAAACCCGGTTGCGGGGGGGGAATCGAAATTTGGGGCCTGGACGTCCCCAGGCAATAGTTTCAACTCCAGGTAAAACCAAAAACCCTAGACAATTTAGCGACTAACGGGGAGATATTTCACCCACTATCCACGGGAATAAAAAGGGGAAGATAGAAAAAAGCGGTAGTAGACACAGGGAGTGGTTTACTTTAATCAAAATGCACGCAAAAGGGACGGGGGGGAAAAATAAAAAACGAGGGGAATCCCCTCACCTCGAGGAATCACGACCCCCCTTTGAACCTTCTCGGCATAAAGGGGCGGGAAATTGAAATCGGTGGGGGGCAAAAGTTTAAAAGGGGTTTTCCCTTTATCCCAGACTTTATCTAAACGGTATGTACTTCTTGGATGTGACATCCCCCAAAAAGCCACTCTTACCTGGGATGGTAAAAGTAGAGCAATGCGCTGGGGCGATACCCCCATCCCCGTGAATCACACCCGTGAAAAAGAAACAAAATCAAAAGAATAAAGCTAACCGGTGGAAGTGGGGGAAACAGCCACGAAACCCCTTCACAAAATAAATCTCCTCACCCCTGGGAAAATAAACCCCTTACCCCCCCGTTTCCAACGGTTAACGAAATGAGTTACCAGGTTCTAATCCCCTTTGTCTCCCCGGGGGAAAAGATTAGCAAAAATATTTTACCCTTAGTGACAGTGCGCAAAAAAATTCAATTTACTTCCCTTACGAAAATCCCAAAAAGGAAAAATTTTTGTGAAAAGGGCACTAACTTGGGTTACGACACGTGGAAACCTAAAGCGGAAAAAATTAAATTTCTTTTCATGAAGCCCACAATGACTTAATACCGGCAATGAAAACACAACCCGAAAGGAACCCCGTCCCCAAAGGGTTAAAAGAATTAATCCGGGGGTCAAAAATGGAAAACCTGACTGTTTCAGAACAACAAAATTTAACAAGTAATTCTCAAAAGACCCGTTTTTCACCCTAGATAAAAATGAATTGGGTTCCATAACTGGCCCTTTTCCGCCACATCAAGGTGGATGATCCTCACCCAGTCGAGGACCCTCGTAGGATCCAAAAAGCCAAGGAGAAATTTTTCACTTTGCGCAAGATATGGAAGAAAAAAATATCATAGAAGATCCAGGGCCCGCGGGGGTTATCACCGATCGTATTGGTAAATAAACAGAGGTAGTAAAGGGAAAGTGTTAGACTTCGACACATAAATAAAAAATCTCCCACCGACATCTATCCTCTTCCACGATTGGAAAATTGGCGAACAAGCCGCAGGACAAAAGTATTATGTCACCTTTGCATGCGCGAAGCCTACTTCCAGATCTTACTAGACGACGAAAGTCGCGACCCGACCCCTTTTCAGCGATGGTTACCTTATATCGTTTTGACGCCTACCCTTGGGTTAAACTGCCACCCCCGATATTTTTCCCGGCGAATGGCTTTAGTCTTAAATCCCCTTCTCAGAAGGGAGGGAAAAACACCTAGACGATTTAATCTATGGGGTCCTACGTTTCCCTTCTTTTGGAACGTCTGAATCAACCTTCGAAGTCCTTACTACCCAAAGGGGGAAAAACAAACCCCATAAGGTACCTTTTGGGTTAAAGAAGTCACTTTCCTCGGTCATCGGACTCGGCCGAAAGGGAGTAAACCGGGCCTAAAGAAGTGGAAGCCTTTCAAAAAAAGAAAGCTCCAAAAACTGTAAAGGAAATTCGACGGGTTTAGGGATTGTGGGTTTTATAGGAAGCATGTTCCCTCGTTCGCGAAAATTGCAGCTCCACTTACAAAATTTAAAAGACCACGTCACTTTCACCTGGACGGGGGAGTGTCAAAAACGCATTCGAACATTCAAGTCGGCCTGATAAATGCACCCGTCCTGGAAGGGCAAAAATTCATGAACCCTTTCATCCTTACTACAGACGCGAGAACACTCACGTCGGGGGGAGTTCTAAGTCAAAGTTCCTCAAACGGTTCAAATTGCCCCCTTGGGTATTTCTCCAAAAAAAAGAATCCTTGCGAGAACGTTTTCTCCGCGACCGACAAAGAAGCGTTGGCCATATGCTCACTTTTAGAAATTTTACATTATCTATGGGGCTCAAAAATTTTCAAATTGTCACGGATCACCCAAATTCCCCTAGATTTTTAAAAAAAAAAACTAAAACTCCTCGAATGACCAGGTGGATCCTAGAGATGCGCGAAATAGTTATGAGATTAAGTACCTAAAGGCAGAGATAAATCCCCTCGCGGACCATCGCGCGTCCAGTGGGGGGTGATAACCGCCCACCCCAGATTTCATGGTTGGGGCTCACCCAACCCAATTTATTTACGCCAAAAGGGGAAGAACCCGTGTGGAAAGAGTTGGTGGGGTATTGGAGGGAGGAAGGGTCCCTATCAACGCATCCGAAAACCCCGTTGGATCATTTACGGTAAAAGTGACATACTATATTATGTTCGAGAAAAAACTGAGGGGGCCTACACATGTCCCCATAATTCCTCGTATAGACCGGGCTCGCTCTTCACCCGGCGCATGAGTTATAGGTCACTTGGACAAAAAAAAACCATCAAAAAGCCGAGGAACTGTATATTGGGCAAATCTTAAGGAGATTTGTGTGAGTAGTCAAAAATTGTGTAACTTGCCAGAGGTTCAAAGGAAGTAAAGGGTTACAAAACCCCCGGAAGGAATTACCCCCGTAGATAAAACCCTTTTGAAAGAATAGGGGTGACCCCACTGATATGGTGCAGGGTACAAGGTTTCCGTTTTTATGACGGTAGTCGTCTTACAGTAGGTTTTTTAGGTTTTTCCCCCCTTAAAACCAAAACACACACACACATCATTTAAGGGCCATTGGGGGGGGGAGTATGGGGGCAGGGACCCCCGCAACATCGTTCTGGGCAACGGGGGGGAGTTTACCCCGCGGGGGTTTTCCCGCATTCTGCAACCCACCCCCAATCACTCTTTCTATACACCCCCTATCCCCTAAGGGAAAACGGTGACCGGGGGGGAGCACAGGACCTTTAAGTAGTCCTCTCGACCTTGTGTCCAAAGGGCACCTCTGGTGGCCCAGTTTTTTGCAGCCGTGCCAAATCACCAGAATCAAGCGGTAACACCTCCACGGACAACAAACCCCATTTTGCTTTCTTTTTCGTCTGCCCCCAGGCTTGTTTGGGGGCAGCTCTACCCCACGTCGAGGGAGAACAAATGACTGGGGGTGGCTCACGCCCCAAACCGCGAGACGCATCTGAAAATGTCGCGTCGGTACAGGGGGCGTCGCGAACAGAAAACGGAAAAATCAAGTGGGGGAGGTAGGGGCATGGTATGGGTCAGAAAAGAGACCACAATACCAGGGACGTGCCTAAACTCAAGTGAAATGGGATGGGGTCTATCGAGTGGTGGAAGACGTTTGGGGGGAGCTCATACGTGGTAGAAAATGTTTTCACAGAAAAAAAAAGTAAAAGAGCTGCCGAAAAGGTGAAGCCTTATTATGGGAGTGAAGAGTGGTTATTTAAAAACCGGGGAGAGGGCCTACAAAACCCCATCCGGGGGGACGAGCAATTGGGCCCCCCGTGTTAGGAGACCCCCTAAAAGGCTCATTGAGGAAAAGAATGGGGTATTTTTTTTTAAAAATTAAGATGTGTTAGGAATTAATGCTGGTCCAAGAGGTGAGTTTTAGTGCAGACTAGATGAAAAAATTTGGTTAGGGGATTTCTCATGTTAGAAATCGGGGCGTCGATTTCACGGGGGAAGCCTGGTTCGTGGGAGGGGTATTTTAATTCGAGATAGTAGTACCGCTTCTCACTTTTCAGTCAACCCCTTGCGGTGTGACGGACATTTCAGGATGTGGGGTCTTTCATTTACCAGAGGGAAGCCGGCGTGCGCCCCTTTGGGATAATCTCTGCACCGAGAATGCGGACTAAGTAAAAGGTTTACGGGGCACGTTTTATTACCCAGGTATCAGGTTACTGGGGGTACTTCCTTTATTTGGGTTTTCGGAATCTAAACCAAGCAGACCCCCCCCTTTTTTTAAAGAACAGAAGAATTCTTTAAAAATTTACTTAAAATTCGTCCCCTACACACCTCCTTTGACGCAGCTTTTTAAAAACGGAAACATGATCCGTAAGTAGGACTTTTATGCCATAGAATTTAATTTTTCCCCGGGGAATAGACGCGTGTAATGCCATTTTTCGGGAGATGATAGTATGAAATTATATTTTAAAATTCCCCAGCTATGTCTTGTCTAGGTAATTTTTTTCTTATGTCTCACGGGGACCATCGGGCCCCGCTATCATTTCCACCCTTTTTTATTTCTATCCTTCTTCCGCCATTTTCTTCTTCCTTTTTTACACCCCTCTCTTTTCCCTCACATGCCGTATGCGAGTCCCCAAATTGTGGGATAATATTCTGCGATCAGTGATAATAAAGATTCAGTTCTTTTTATCTTTTTCCACCTTGGTCAGCCAAAGGGAAATCTCCCAGAGTCTTAAAGTCCTTCAAAAAAATCCCCATCGTTACGGTTATTTTTCATATATGGGCTTTTAGTAAGGACCCCCCTAAAATAAAGCCCACCAAAAATCTAAGCAAGACTTCAATACCACCTCGCCTGAAACGGGGTTCGGATTGCGTAAATGTTAAAAACCCAAACCCTTTGTGAACATTTGATCAGATTTAAATTCTTCTACATCAAAGTAACTGGTTGGTATTAGGGCGGCCTCTTGGGGATACGCGAGTTTTCATTATTAAATAGTTAGTCCCGGTTATAATTTGTTTTATTTAAGGTCACCCGCAGGCTTTCCAACAGTTCTTTTTTTTTTGGCGCGGAAGCCGTAGGACACCGCAGTCTTTTCCCCCTCCACTCTTTAAAGGTAAAATACCGCCCCACTCCGGGGGTTTTTTCCCCTAGTTATACCTTATATATTTTATAAAATATATGGGAAGTTCGGGTGTCACTAAGGGTGATGTTTCCCCCCATCCCTTTAAGTGTATTAAAGAGTCTTTCCCCCTCCACTCTTTAAGGGCCCTCCGTGTGCCTTTAGAAAGCCACATGGTTTTTCTTAACACAACACAACATGTCCGCCCTATTCTTCTTACTAGATCCCCTTTTCCTGTGGATTTTTTAAAAATTAGTATTATGTTACCTATGTAGGGCAATGCACTGAATAGAAATTTTAGTGAAGGGGGGTTTATGCTCGAGAGTTTCCATCACAAGGGGGATTTCCCAGGGCAGAGTGTAAGTCGCATTTCTTATTCAGAGTGAGTTTTTTTCCCATAAGTGTTAACCCCTTTTATGTGAAGATGATCTCAAGTGAGAGACTTACCCTGTTTTTCAAAATAAATAGGGTATCATTTCAAATTGTTTTTTGTGTTTTATGAAAACCCAGGTGATATTCTGAGTTTGGAAAAAAATTCCCCCCATTCCAAAAAAGTTCCGCCCTTTTTAGGTATAACCCCTAGCCGACCACGACTACCAAGTCAAAATATTAATTTAATCTAACGTGCCCCGGGGTAATCATAGCGAAATACTGCCAGGGCTGTGGCAGCTAAAACCCTAACCTAAAAAATTATTATCCCCCCCTTAAGTATCCCCCTTGTTTAGTACTCCCGTATGAGAATGGTTTTACACTACAATCAGATGTGAAACAGAAGACAATTTAAAACCCCCCGTCAAGTTTAATCATTTATCAAACATCCCCAAATAAAATTTATTTAAGTAAAAGTTGACGAGTTATAAAAACCCCCATACCTAAAACCCCCCAAATTCCAGCAACACAGTACCTATGCTGTGAATAACTTCCTCTGCCCTGGGCAGAAGGTGAACGCCTGGACAAAAGGTGAACGTTTGTGGAATTACCTTATAAATACCTTATAAATAATAGAACTTTGTCTATAGTGGTGAGAAAAGAAAATGCTTGCTGAACATCATGATGTAATAAATACTGTGGTACCAGTGTTCTTGGGTCGTTACAATGTGAGTTGGAATGAAATTAATTATGGTTAATTCTCCACTGAAAGAAGTATTGTTAGTTAAAAACTTATAACGATGAAATGATTTTTTTAGAAGGGAAATGCTGCCACCAGTCCAAGCGGGTATTCCTATGGTCTACCCCTTGAACACGATTTAAAAAATAAAGATTACGGTAGTCATGGGGATACTATTAGTATACCGAGTAAGTCTGAAACTCTTTTGGGGAAAAGTGAGAAGTATCTCCACAGCATCGACTAAGTCATCTGGGGTTTAGCAAGAAAACTTCCTACTTAACTCATTTGATTTATTTAACAAGAAAGGTTACTCATCCTTAAAAACTTAGTATATTTTTTGGTTTTCACGGGAGGAAAGTCGCTGAAGGGCATAACCTTTTACACGGACTATATTCATAAGCTACAGCCTAAAACCCATACAGAATAATCATCCTAACTTGAACATGGAAATATAGAGGAGAAAAGTGTGGGGGTAATGATAATGTTTGCGCAAATATGACATGGGGAATATGTGTTTCCACTTTGAAACGTCCACACGCTTGCCCGGAGGACGGAGAAGAAGCGAACTTTTGTTAGGCGGGGGGGGGGGGGGGGGGGAGACTAACACTGGTAAAAGAATATCATAATCACAAGGGAAAAAAAAAGAAAAAGAGGAGATGAAAACGATAACACCTTACCTGGAGGACGGAGAAGAAGCGAATGCCTTCGCATGGCTCGTCATGGGGGACTGAGGACAGCTAAAAAACGCGGAAAATTTAACGAAGTTCAAATACTCACTAGAGTCTTCATCTACGGGGACGCAAAGCGTCGAATGACTTATTAGCTGGGGGAGCAACTATACATACGAATTTGGAAAAACTATAATCCCAAATTTTCTTAATTTGATGAAGAAAATTAATTTATAAGACTAACCAATGTGGGTTTATTACGGCCTAGTCGGGGTCCTTCGCCCGATGCGTTTTTTGTGGGTCGGGTTGTGGATGTGAAAGGGTTGGAAGAATTTTAAGTTNAAGGGGGTTTAAATAAAAGGATAAATGTTAAAAAAGGGGGGGTAAAAGGGGGGGAATAAATTTTTGCGAAAATATGACCATGTGGGAATATTTTTTCCACTTTAAAACGGTCCCACCTTCCGGGAGGACGGAAAACGAATCTTTTGTTGGGCGGGGGGGGGGGGGGGGGGGGGGGGGGGGGGGGGGGGAGACAAACCGGGTTTGTATCATACCCAAAAGGGAAAAAAAAAAAGAGGAAAAAAAGAAAACCCTTACCGGAGGAGGAGAAGAAGCGAATTTTGCCTGGCTCGTCGGGGGATTTGGGGGAAAAAACTAAAAACGGGGAATTAACAATGTTAAAATACTCACTGGGGTTTCATCTACGGGGCCCAAGCTGGGGAATGCTCTTATTAGCTGGGGGACACTTACTAATGGAATAACTATAATCCCAATTCTCTTAATTTTGATGAAAAAAATTTAAATTTATAAGACAAACCAAAATGGGGGGTTTATTACCCTAGTCCGGGGCCCTTCGCCCGGTTTTGTTTTTTCGTGGGTCGGGTTGTAGATGTAAAAGGGTTTTGGAAAAACTTTTAAAGTTTAGCAAAAGCCCCACAAATTTGTGTCAATTTTGAAACAACCCTTCTATTTTTTCTATTTTTTAAAGATTATAAAAACTAAGAGGGTTTTCGATTTCCAGGGGGATTAAGGAAAAAAAAAAGTTTTGAGTCTACTCCATTTTTCGTTAACCGCGAATTATGTCGAACCGATTGCCCCTCGTGGCTTTGCGTTAGGGGGGGGGGGCAGAAAGAAAGGGGGGGGTGTAAGGGGGGGATGGGAAATGGTGGGGAGAGAGAAATAATGCCAAAATGGGCTATAAAATGAAAATTTAAATTTACGTTATCCTATAGTGACCTGTTTTCACTTATCACCGGGTTTGGAAACTTCCCTTTGTCTAGACAAACCCCCTATGGTTTTTTGAAACCTTCTCTTACCTTCCATAGATCATAAAACTCGGAAATCGTGTGAGGAAATTTCCTATTACTCTTGGATTTTCCGGCATTACAATACCAGAAGGTGTCTGAACAATGAAGTAAAACAAAGCCTTATAATTTAAATTAAACCAATATAGACCAGATCTAAAAAAATCTAACGTTTAAATTGCCGGTTGTGTTGTCCCAACGTTCATGTTTTTCTCTACAGAAGTTAAAAAATCATTCCCTTGCTAAACATGAAGAAAATGAAATATTACGTATAACTTCTTTTATTTTTAAAACCTGTTGAATTTACTTTAATTTAGTCAAGTCAAATTTAGCTGTACATCAGGGAAGGCGGTGGCCAGTTTTAGGGCCGTGGAATGGTGAGCTCTTTCCCCCAGTTCGAACCCTGTCCCGGCAGGTCTTTTAAATTTAAGGGTTGATAAGAGTCTGGTAGTTGTACACAAGGTCTCGAGTTCAAATCCGCTAGTGCAACTTTTTCTTCCATCGGCGAGTGACCCAAAAATCTCACAGCTGCATCAGCCTACCTTTCGACTGCACAACAGTCCGGGGGAAGGCACCGGGGGTCACATGATCAGGATGGTCCAACCCCCACAAAAAAAAAAAAAAAAAAAAAAAAAAAAAAAAAAATATATATAAAATTTTATATTATATATAATTTTTTAAGTTGGAGCCAATAGCGCCTCTAGGCTATTTTTTTTTCCTTGAGGGGGTCATTGGGTTTGGGCCTGCACATTCTTGGGGCTATGATTTTTTGGGCCCTCGCCTGGATGTCGGGGCTGGGTTTCTATAAATACCTGTGGTGGTTTTTTTGTGATGGTTTTGCCATCCTGATATGCGACACCTGGTGCCTTCCGCCGGACGTGAGTCGCATATATATATTTATATTAAATAATAATTTTAATAATGATATATATATATATAAAACACGTGTATATACTGTATATATTAAAAATATATATAATAATATATATAAATATAAAAAAATATATATATTTGTTTATCGGCAAAATCAATCAAAACTGACCTTAAAAACCAAAATTAAAAATACACCATCTGAGGGCTTCATTTGATTTTTTTTCTCTCCTCCAAAAACTAGCTTCTGCAGCAGTATTTTCCAAAAAAAATCCTACATATCTTTTTGACCTCCGCCGCTGAGTATGTGACTTTTGTTTTGGCGCAAAAATTGAATTCTCACTCCAAAAAGGAAATTTGGAATAATGGACACACACACACACCAAAAACACAAAACACACACACCACACCCCCACACCAAAACCAACCCCACCCACCACCATCACATAGTGAAGCTAATCAAAATTTTAAAGGGGTGGTAAATACTTTTGTGAGCGCAGACATCAGATTGTTTTTCCAAACAGGGTATTTTTTAGGATTTCCGGGGTTTTATATAGTGCACAGCAGCGGTTTTAGGGATAGGTATGACTCAAAAGTAGCAGGGCAGGTGGTGGTGCTTTTGGCTGCGGTGGTGGGGGCTACAGCCTCCCTCCTCCCTTGTGGCTACATTCCCTCTGGCGGCGGTGCTCAGCTTCAAGTACTGCAGGAGGTGGTGGAGGGACCTCTGGTGGGCCGCCCTATCGTGCTGTACATAGATCCCGCCACGACTTTCCAGGTCTTGACTCTTCCTGCTCTGCGGCGTGTACCTTACATCCTGGTGAGCCTTGGGACCGACGGCGCAGCATGGTGTCAGAGGCAGTCGACAGCCACCCTCCGAGCCGCTGCCATGGTGCACGTGGTGGTCTTCAGTCGTGATCCGCGGCCATTCTTTCGTGCAGTGGTCGCTTCTGACCTCCGCTGGAGCCCAAAGTTTCTTTTACTTTTCAGCCTTTCGCGAGATAGTTTTAGCGGTATTCTTAAAGCAGAGGAATTTAGCAGACCGGAGAGAACAGTCTTGTTCCAGCGGTTGCAATCTGAGAGCAACAAAAAATTTACCACGAATATGGAGATGCTTACCTACTTTCCATTTTCTGTGGAACAGAAAGTAAAGTCAATCGGTGTATGGTCATCGGCTGCAGACATATTTGTCGACCGATATCCGAGCTTTGAGGGATACAGATTCTTATTGGGAACCTGGTTTGATGACTTCCCTTACTTACACCAAGCAAAGGGGATGGAGGAGGGAGTCGGGGACGGGGTTGAAGTAGAAGCATTAATCGCTTTGGCATCTGTTCTCAACTTCACTTTCCATATGACGACGGAGCCGCCAGACGACAAGTGGGGCGCCCTCGAAAATGGCTCATGGACAGGCATGCTTGGGATGGTGCATCGAAGGGAGAAAAACTTCACCGTTAACTACTTTGGGTACACTTACGACAGAATCGAGGCCTTTGACGCCACCGTATCCTACTGGATGGAGGGCTTTGGTATGGCGCTCCTAAAACCTCCGCCGCTGTCCAAGTGGCGAAGTGTGTATTATCCATTCCCATTCGAACTGTGGGCTGCCGTCGCCTCCTCCTTCAGCATCGCCGTGGTTGTGGTGTATTTCCAGGTGAGTTTGACGTCAATAAGAATGTGCTACCATTATTTACATAAAGGTTTCATAACTTGAAGATCTTTCAACTTCAATGCTGAAATTTTTCAAGGGGTTATTTTCAACAAATTACTTGTTAAGAGATGAATAAATGTTTATGAATTTTACATTTCGCAGAGACTAAACCTATGTGATAAGGTAAACTTTCAATACAGTATGTGTCGGCTTGGTCTTGCATGCAGCTAAGTTATCTGTCTCATCATGAATCAAATTTGTGATGCTTCTCGTTGTACAAGCATAAGTTTGGTATCGTAATGTAAAGTATATTGCATTTCTTTTCATTGAACAAAGAACAAGTTCTTATATCAAAAGCAACATCTCAACATCAATTATGGACTGATCAAATTATTGTTTATCATTACCTTTAATTATGTTTCTGGTATTTATGTGCGTGTGCGTGTGTGTGATTTGAATTTAATTGAATAACATTTATTGGAGAAGCTCAAACTTTAAGAAAAAAAAAATATTGAGCACAGCTCCTAGATAATTCATTAATTTCAATCATACATATACATAAAATGTTGCATAACTAACGAAAAAACATAAATCGGTATTAAGATAAACTGATTGGAAAAGACTAATGACTAACTATACATGTTACTCATTTATACATACTTAGCACTGACCTAAACGTTTAAAGATGAAGTCTTAATTACATTTACACTGCTATTTTGCATCAATGAAACATATTTGAGCGTGTTAGCATATAATAGTTTGGTATATACATATCATGTAACCTAACAATTTCACCATTAGTTCATTCAAAAAGGACACAAAACTCATCTCCTACAACACCAACATCACACTTGTTACAGATCCGATCTTCCCTATTTACACCTTGATATCTGCCACAATTTACAGGCAATCTATTATTATTACTAGTTATTAATCTGGTCACCATGATTCGGCTGCTCTTCTGTAATTTTACAATGTATCATTCCATGCCATAATCTAGCTTAAACAGCTTGTAGTTGCTACATCAAAATTTTGTTACTAAGTAATCATGCCAAGTTGCAATCCACTGGTCTCAATTCCACAGCCTTTTTAACTCATGTTAACAGTGTTAGTAACATCTTGTAAATACATTATACATGACATACCACACATATTCCACATGTTTTTAATATAAGCTAACCATGGAGAAGTATAAAGTCCTAACCAGTCCAATTGCAATTAAGCATTGAGACATAATATAACCAAATGTTGTATATTTGCATGAAATAACGTAGCTTAGACCAATATCCTATCATGCTGCTCTTATATGTATGTCAAGTGGAAATACTCCAAGTTCGCCATATACCATATCATTACTCGTATTTTTATGAACTCCTAGTAACTGTTTTAAGAATTTCATATGTAATGTCTCTAACTCTCTACCAATATAATATCCCCAGATCTCAGATGCATAAGTCAGTATAGGTATATTTAGCCATAGCCATGGTATTAATTAGTTCAACCTACATGTCAACTGGCAAGTCAAACTTCCTACACTTACCTATCAATGAGTACTACATGGCTCTTGTTGCCTGTTCTTTAAGTTCCAGCTTACCTTTACGAAACCTTCCATTGTAATTAAATAACACACCAAGATACTTATAGTTTTCTACAATATCACTGTTTTCACCACCAAATTCAAATGGATAGTCAGTTATCTAGGTTAGCTTTTCCCCTACTAAACAGGACTATTTTTGTTTTGTCACAGTTAAGCTTCAATTTCATTCATTACAATACAAATTCAAAGCAATCTGTGACTGCTTCATTCCTTCCACACTGTCACATATTATGATTGTATCATCTGCATACGTACATTAGAACAAGAAGTTTTAGATATAAATGTAAGAAATCATCATCAAAATGTACACAATTACAATTATATTTAAGTAATTTCAAGATCATTAATATAAAAAGCAAAAAGCATAGGTGTCAAATTTTCGCCTTGCCTTACCCCTATACAAAGGTATCTGATAGCTGTTGGTTAAGCATGACAGATGTTATCTCTATTTCTTCTATATTAATAAAAGCGAAAGTGTGTCTGTCTGTGTGTGTGTGTGTGTGTGGTATAGGTTCCGCCCCCCGTGGCGCAAACACCTCATATGGCACATTTTTTGGAATCAGGTTGACCAGGGGAGGTCATAAGCCACTTATGAGATGATCCGATCACTTTTTTTTCTTTTTTTTTTAGCAGCCTATTAGCGAGAATTGTGAAAACAAAAGTAGGTTGCGAGAATTGAGGAAGCCTTGATGTAGGGTGATGGGTAATGGGTGAGTGAATGGGTGGGGTGATGGGTAATGGGTGTGGGGTGATGGGTGAGTGAATGGGTGGGGGGTGATGGGTGATGGGTGAGGGAATAGGTGGGGGGTGATGGGTAATCTATAATAATATAAGCAAAAGTGTGTCTCTCTGTCTGTCTGTCTGTCTGTGTGTGTGTGTGTGTGTGTGTGTGTGGTATAGGTTCCGCCCCCCGTGGCGCAATCAACTCATATGGCACATTTTTGGAACCGGGTTGACCAGGGGAAGGTTTTAAGCCCAATTATGAGATGATCCGATCATTTATTTCTTTTTCTTTTTTAGCAGCCTATCTATCTTCTATCTATAATAATATAAGCGAAAGAGTGTCTGTCTGTCTGTCTGTGTGTGTGTGTGGTATAGGTTCCGCCCCCCGTGGCGCAAACACCTCATATGGCACATTTTTGGAATCAGGTTGACCAGGGGAAGGTCATAAGCCCATTTATGAAATGATCCGATCACTTTTTTATTTTTTATTTTTTTTAGCAGCCTATTAGCGAGAATTTTGAAAACAAAAGTGGGTTGCGAGAATTGAGGAAGCCTTGATGTAGGGTGATGGGTAATGGGTGAGTGAATGGGTGGGGTGATGGGTAATGGGTGTGGGGTGATGGGTGAGTGAATGGGTGGGGGGTGATGGGTTGGGGGTGATGGGTGATGGGTGAGGGAATAGGTGGGGGGTGATGGGTAATGGGTGAGTGAATAGGTGTGTGGTGATGGGTAATGGGTGAGTGAATGGGTGGGGGGTGATGGGTAATGGGTGAGTGAATGGGTGGGGGGTGATGGGTAATGGGTGAGTGAATGGGTGGGGGGTGATGGGTAATGGGTGAGTGAATGGGGGGGGGAATACATACATTTCTACATCCATGATTTCAGGAAAGTTAGAAGGGGCTATCTGGAGAGTCCATGTTTGGTGGGCCGAAGGCCCACCAAACACAGGTGGTGGGCCGAAGGCCCACCAATAGCCCTCCGCAGGAGCTAGCCAAAAAGTCCGCCCGGAGGGCGGCTTTGCGGCTAGTTGTACATATTTCTGATTACATTAAATATTTTCATATTCACCTTTTATCTCACTAGCTCATACCACAAACCTTCACGCCGCACCATATCAAAAGCTTTCTTATAGTCCACAAACAGACAAAAAAGCTTCCTTTTCTTCCAGTTAAACATATCAATTACACACTTCAGCAAAAATATGTGATCCAAAGCGGAGTATCCATGCCTAATGCCTGCTTGTGTTTCATTGATAATTAAGGAACTATTTGAGTAGTCATTAAGTCTCTCGTTAAGCATAGAGGGGAACAGCTTATTCCCAGGAAGTGATTCCCAGGTAATTATTGACATCCGAAATTAATGTCACCTTTATTTTTGTAAAGTGACACTATCATACCAACCAACCACTCCAACCAACTGACATATATATATATATATACTAGCCGCAAAGCCGCCCTCCGGGCGGCCTTTTTGGCTAGCTCCTGCGGAGGGCTATAGGTGGGCCTTGGACCCACCACCTGTGTTTGGTGGGCCTTCGGCCCACCAAACACAGACTCTCCAGATAGCCCCTTCTAACTTTCCTGAAATCATGGATGTAGAAATGTATGTATTAACGCCAACCCATTCACATCATAGCCCCTTCTAACTTTCCTGAAAGCAAAGCCGCCCTCCGGGCGGACTTTTTGGCTAGCTCCTGCGGAGGGCTATTGGTGGGCCGGCCCACCACCTGTGTTTGGTGGGCCTTCAGCCCACCAAACACAGACTCTTCAGATAGACCCATTACCCACCACCTCGGCCCACCAAACACAGACTCTCCAGATAGACCCATTACCCACCACCTCGGCCCACCAAATACAGACTCTCCAGATAGCCCCTTCTAACT
The DNA here is from genome assembly GCA_016584305.1 of Chionoecetes opilio. Lineage (NCBI taxonomy): Eukaryota > Metazoa > Arthropoda > Malacostraca > Decapoda > Majidae > Chionoecetes > Chionoecetes opilio. Next base: position 18,599 of record JACEEZ010015707.1, read on the forward strand.
TTCCTGAAATGTATGTATTCCCCCCACCCATTCACTCACCCATTACCCATCACCCCCCACCCATTCACTCACCCATTACCCATCACCACACACCCATTCACTCACCCATTACCCATCACCACACACCCATTCACTCACCCATTACCCATCACCCTCCACCTATTTCCTCAGCCATCACCCATCACCCCCCACCCATTCACTCACCTATCACCCCACACCCATTACCCATCACCCCACCCATTCACTCACCTATTACCCATCACCCTACATCAAGGTTTCCTCAATTCTCGCAACCCACTTTTTTTTCTTTACAGTTCTCGCTAATAGGCTGTTAAAAAAAAGAAAAAAAAAGTGATCGGATCATCCTATAAGTGGGCTTAAAACCTTCCCCTGGGCAACCTGATTCCAAAACTGTGACATATGATGGGATTCCGCCACAGGGGGCGGCACCTATCGCGGACAGACAGACACACACACACACTTTCGCTTATATTATTTTATATATATATATATATATATATATATATATATATATATATATATATATATATATATATATATATATATATATATATATATATATTAGGGTACGCCGTATAACAAAAATTCTTTTTCTCAACTTTGGCATGCCAATTTCCTTTGTAAAATGGAATTCTAAGACGATTTTATCTCTTTCCATTTTTGCATTTGAGCAATTCTTACTATGCAAAATCGCACTTTTATATTGCACCCTTATCGAATAATGCTTAAATGAGTACGCAGTGTCCGGTTGGTCCTGTTTATTGCATCATGCACCAACTTGCTGTGCAGCTCGTTCCAAATGACTAGCGTGGTAAGCTCTTTCTGATCAGTTGGTTCATCAGGCACTACATCACAGTGTCACAGCCTCTACGTTGGCCTAGAACGTGTCCATCATGTCCTTCTTAGACCTGAAGCAGGGCATGGTCTCCCGGTGGTGGGCCCGAGCCCGGATGAACCCGTCTCTGGCCTGCTGCCCCACCACTGCTGCCGTAGCCTCTGTCACCTGCTTCACGACTCTTTCGGTGCTCTGAGTGTGGATAGAGAACTCCGGAACCTCGTACGGCTTGACCAGGTTCTCCTGGATCTGATCCCCGGACAGTGAACAGGTGAATGCCGGCTCGTGCACCTGGCCATGCTGCCAGCTGATCAGTGTCTGCAAGCTGGTGGCTGACAAGTTCAGCTTGGGTGTGATGCGAGGTCTTACACTGGTGTCCCCATACTCCTCGCCAGCCCTCAGCTTCAAAATCTAGGTCACGGCGAACCTGCGGTCGTCCGCACTCTGACTCGCCATCAGCGAGAGGAGGACACATTCTGAATGTGCGAACCATGCTCCTGTCCACACGTAGAAGGTCACAGCTGTTTGGACCTTCTTGGGCTGCGACCTCATCACTCTTGAGCTGCGTGAGGATGTGCTTGGGGCCGTCCTCTAGTCTGTGGTGAATCTTGATGTCGTAGTAGAGTTTGAAGTACACCTGCAGGCAGTACTTGACTAGGATTTCCAGGGTGTTTAGTTCTTTGCCAGTCAGTCCATGCTTTCTGGTCCACATGTACACGAGCGACTGGGCTGTGGTGAGCCATCTGGAGTGGGACACCTTGCCACACTTGATCTCCTGCAGCTCGGACGGGAGAACGCCCCGCTTCACAGCCTGGACCAGCTGGTAGGAGACCTGCTGATCAGTGGACATGTTGACCAGGATATACTCCGGTATCTCCGTGAGATCTTCACCGCCTGGCACTCCTCTGAACTCTGCGTTGTATTGCATCTCATTCACGCTGGACAGCAGACTGCACACTGGACCCGTGAAGCCAGTGTCAGATGAGATAGGCCCGTCGATGCTGGTGATAAGGTGGCACAGGGGCAACTCGTTTGTGTGCAACACGCATATACTCCAGAAGAGCTTGCGTCCCAACATCTTCTCCAAATGGGCGTGAGTACCACCCTTCCACCCCGTGTTGGCCCTAGTTGAGTCACCTTGCAGTACGATCAGTGAGTCGGTGGAGTCGTATGTCACCAGCAGATCATAGAGAGCCTGAGCCACCTTGAACGCAGGCTTCTCAGGTGGCACCGGGTCCTCTGGTACAAAGTGCCAAAGGTACCTTCCAGATGGCTCCTCTGTCACTGACACATGCTCCTCCCTGATCAACCTTGGGTGCAGTTTCCCATAGCTGTCGGGCACCATCGCCCTGGTCTTGTCCTTCCTCCCATCGTAACCCAATCCAACTATTTTGGTACCCTGGTTAGGGTACGCCGTATAACAAAAATTCTTTTTCTCAACTTTGGCATGCCAATTTCCTATGTAAAATGGAATTCTAAGATTTTATCTAGTTCCATTTTTGCATTTGAGCAATTCTTACTATGCAAAATCGCACTTTAAGCTATGTTTTGCATATAAATATAAAAGTCCATTTTTGCATAGCAAGAAGTGCTCAAACCAAAAAGTTGAAGAGGACAAACCACCCTTAAAATTCAATTTTACACAAATAATAATAATCGAAATAATCTATATTTCACTTTTCATTGGACCTACGGCGTACCCTAATGTATATATATAATATATATTATATATATATATATATATATATATATATATATATATATATTATATATATAATGTCTGGCGTCTGCAGGTGGAGAGCTCCTTGTTCCAAGTTCGATTCACCATGAGTGCCAACATTTTTCTTCAATCGTCGAGTCACCAAAAAGGAGTCACATGCTGCCCATTAACTCTGCATTCGACGGTGATTGTGTCGGAGGACAGAGGTGGGCGGCATGAGCGATCACAGGCACCACTAGAAAAACTATACTTTCGCCACCACGGGTGAGGACTGAGGACCAACCATCATAGCCTTCAAATGAACTTCCAGGGCCTATCAATCGAGTTCTGGAGATCTTACTGCCTACAGAAGCAATAGGCTTAAACACTGACTTATTTTATATACTGGAGAGCATGTTTTCCAGTCGCTATTTCGAATTTTTCACCTCGTCCTTTTTCGATGTACTTTAATTCGTTTTCACATCGATTCCATTTTTTTCTCATTCAAATTTGCCTTTATATACATAATACACATTGCTGACCACAAGTTTCAATGTTTTATAATATTTTGTCTAATCAAAGTTTGCATAAGTTTTCTGCTCCAGACCGTCTGACAACGTCTTCATCCGAGCAGGGGCATTCCTAGAGTATTTGGCACACGGAGCGGGACCTAATCATGGCATCCCGTCGTACGGGGGGTGGAAAAAGTACCCCCATGGCAGTGATGGCACCCCCTGTGGCTGTCACCCACGGGCACATCTGATTTTCTCTCGTTAATCCTTGCATCTGTTAATCATACTAATGGGACTGTTGACGTTGTGTGGCCGACTGGCAACGTCTTAAACCCCCTTTACACAGAGGTGGCGACCGTTGAGAGACCGTTGAGCAATGCAAAAATGGTCAGATCTCTCAATGATCTTTCAATAAGCGCCCAGCAATCGCCATGGTCTGTCAATGATCTCTCAATGATCTTCCAGTCATCTCCACGGTCGCCACGGTCTCCTCAAAGTTTTGACTCGGTTTAAAACAATCTCTCAACGGTCGTCGAGGATAGCAATCTCTCAACGGTCTCTCAAGGACCGTTGAGAGATTGCTACCCTCAAGGAGCGCCCAAGGATCTCGCTCAACGGTCTCATCGATCTCCCAATGATCTCTCAGGGATCTTTCAATGGACGCCAAATTTTTCCACCCCGAAGGTAGAGATGTCTGAGAGATCAGTGAGGGATCGTTGAGCGTCCGATGAAAGACCAATGACGTTCATTGAAAGCCCTGGGTGGAGACCGCTGAGAGACCATTGGGAGATCTATTTCCACTTGAGAGATTGTTGAGCGTCCATTGAGAGATTCGGGAGAGATTGCCACGGCGATGGGAAGCGCGGCGTTGGGGGCTATAAATACGGGTGCTAAACACCCTATTTTTCATTATGTTTCTTGGCGTCCTTCTTCTGTGCCTCTGCCTCCTCCTTTGGACGACTGCAATGGCCATCTGGTTCTGTATAATTGCTTGGTGACCTAGTAGAATGGCACTATGTATCAAAATTTGGTTGTTCATCTTGGACTCTCTTCAACAGCTTGTCAGAGACTGATGGAGGAGCACCACAAACCTCTCATATATATACCCAGAGGCTCCCTGTCGCCCAAGAAATGCTCAGCAATCTCCTTGGTCGCCCAAGGAACTTTCAATGATCCCTCAGCGATCTCTTCCAATCTCAGTGATCTCTCTTGGTCGCACCTGATCCCTCAGCGATCTCCGTAGATCTCCCCGTGATCTCTATTTGTCGCAAAACAAGCGCTCAGCAAACTCACATACGTCGCTGCATGAGGCTTAGTATCCATTGATCTCTCAAGAGTCTTCCAATGACCGCTCAATAAGCGCTCAATGAGCGCCAAGGTCGCTCCTAGATCTCTATAGATCGCCATGAAAATTGGCCAAAAATTGCATTTTGATCGCAAAACGAGCGCACAAGGATCTCCCAAGCATTTACACAAACTACTTTTTCGGGGCTTTGAGAGATCGTCGAGAGACCGGGCCAATTTTGGATCGCTCAATGCTTGCTTGCCCAACGATCTCCGTGTGTGTAAAGGGGGCTTAATCCGTATTCAATCTGAATGAACTGAGAGTTCCACCTCCATGCTATCCAAGTGGCACCCCCTCCCCCCCTCCCCATTGTCTGTCACCCGGGGCGGGCCACCTTCCCCCCACTGCCTTAGTACGCCACTGCATCCGAGGGAGTCTGTACCATCTTTATATGTACTTAACACGTTAGCGATCAGTAGCATTTCCAATACTTCAGTCAGCTTTGCTATCATAGGGCTGGACATATCAATGAGCTGGAAAATCAAACACTTGAGGCACATGATTATTTGCCCATCTAGTCACATGGCATGGTCCAAGTCAATGTTTGTCGGCCTTGGCCGTCCCGCCACGATATCCATGTTTTTCTTCCTTTTTAGATCAAATTCTGGTGTTTTCAAAGTGCACATCTTCTGTGGGCATATTATTTTTCCTTTGATTGCGTCATGAAACATTGATAAAATAGGATAAATGGTACCTATGGAGGGATCAGCTGGGGATCTAACCTCTAATGGCACACTCAAGGTACACAACCCGTTAGCAATCATGATCATACAAAAGTCGAACCTGTAATCAAATCCACCCACGCGTCAGGAAGCAACATCACGCTGCCGGGCGAAATCACATAACATTATTCAAGGGGGCACTTGTATGTATATACGGATGGCACACCCAAGTTCTAGGTGAGTCAATTTAAGGGATTTTCTGCAGACCCATAATTTTTTTTTTTTAATAATTGCGAATAAACCGTTCCATAGATAACAGTAGACCTGGATGTGACACTCGCCAACAACGCGCGCTGGACGCTGCAGTACTGGCCTCATGGCCAGTCTGCTGGTCCATTCACTTGCTGCATATGACTATCATATAGACTGGTTTATCAGTATATGTGGAAATTATCCACCAACCACCCCCTAATAATTGGTAAAGTGGTGGATTGTTTCCCACCCCCCCCTTGTGAGGGAGGTATTGTCCGCTCATCATAGGGGGAGCGTAGGGATGTATATATATAATTATAATGGTAATGGGTATTAATTAAGGTAATTTTAGTAAATGATAAGTACTGGGATAGGATAATTGAACTTTCCCATTAGTATAAAGCATTTGCACCATATATTAGCACCTTAATTTGAAGCGACTGCCTATTGGTCGTCGTTATAAGATTGCTCCTATCCTGCGTGTATACGTGGTAGGTATTGGTAGGGGTGCCTCGCCGCCACCGACGATTTGACACGTGTAGGTACGATTTGTGCGGCCGGTCGCCGCCGCTGGATTAGAGTTCAGTACACTTCCAGCCTCTACCGAGTTAACATCTATTATAAAATATATACGTGCTTGTTCCACTATCCATATCCATATCAGTTCCACTCCAACCCCCACGGGATTAACATCTCTTCTCTGATTATAATGAGAAGAATTGTACATACGTTCATTTTGTACATATAAGTGTTAAATCATAGGACGTGTTAAATACGACACACTGATTATATCCGTCGCGTCAAGATAACTTGGTGTGAAAACCTCCTGACGTCCATATCAAAACACACCGCTTCCGCCCTCCGCCTCCGCCCTTCACCGGCGGCCTTGATCACGCGCGACCACTTCGAATAACAAGACATTGCAGTATTGATAAGACCTACAACCAATTCAACCCTACTATCCACCGATAACTATTCTAGTTAGTTGACTAGTTGGGGTATTGTGTCGGGATGAGATAGACAGGGATGTCAACAAGAAAAGAAAAAACATTCTGAAATAAAATAATAGGGCGACCAACTCATCCGAGCGCAGCGAGGCTGACCGAGCGTGGCGAAGGAACCTCCCAGCTGGGGGTTCGGGGGGCGCTGTATGCCCCCCCGAGATTTTTTGTAAATTTCATGCTCTGAGAGAGCTTCTGAGAGGGCCTTGGTTATATCTATAATAATTTCTGGTCTCAATTTTGTCTGATTTTGTGTCCAAAATTTGTGTATACAGTCAAACCTCGATATAACGGACTTCGATGTAACGGACTTCGGATGTAACGGACTCCATTTGCGTGACTTTTTTTTGTTTTTTTTGCATATTAGACCGCTTATCGCCGCTCGAATGGGGAGTTTTCAAAGCTAAGCCGCCAGATGTCCCTCGCACATCTCACATCCTCAGCACTTTCAGGCTGAATGATCTATCATTTACCGTAAATTCCCTGTACTTCTTTGGGACATATCAGAATTACCCTTCAATACAACAACTGAAACAGTTCTTAATAAAAAATGTAGTTTATCATTTTATTTGTCTGCACTTGGTGAAAATATTGGCAAAACAATTGAATATTTGAAAACTCAATCTTTAAAAATCGTCTTTTCATAAAAAAACGCAAGTTCAAGCAGAATGAGGCTTCAGGAAATATCTACTTGTATGTAAGCATTCACTGAGTACCTGTTTTGGGTGTGTCTGTCTGTCTTGCGACGAACATTTAACCAAAACAGAGTGTGGCGTTCAGCATCTCCACAGAAACCATCCCGCCGGCAGGATCTGTTATCATCCACTTTCCTGTAGACACCACACGGGTAGGAACTCAGCACAGCGCCCCCGCTCCTTACCTCACAGCTCATATCTCTGATACTCCTAACTCCTCAATACCAGAAACTGTCATCCTAACTATTATCACCCGCTTATCTCATCACACTCTCTATCCTCTACTGGAATATTCGTGGCATCCGCTCCCACATACCGTTACCCACATAAAGGAGACTTTCGTCTTTCGAGACGGAAATAGTAAACAAACGCTCTCAACTGTCTTCCATCCCGGACTGTTCGTTGAGGTGCCAAGCACTTAAATTACTTCTTGGTTAAATGTTCGTCGCAAGAGAGACATATACACCCAAAACAGGTACTCAGTGAATGCTTACATACAAGTAGATATTTCCTGAAGCCTCATTCTGCTTGAACTTGTGTTTTTTTATGAAAAGACGATTTTTAAAGATTGAGTTTTCAAATATTCAATTGTTTTGCCAATATTTTCACCAAGTGCAGACAAATAAAATGATAAACTACATTTTTTATTAAGAACTGTTTCAGTTGTTGTATTGAAGGGTAATTCTGATGTCCCAAAGAAGTACAGAGAATTTACGGTAAATGATAGATCATTCAGCCTGAAAGTGCTGAGGATGTGAGAGCCTGAGAGACAGGCTTGAGCGTGAGCTTATTAGAAAACTCCCCATTGTCAACTCAACATAATTGTATTATTTTCTCATTTTACTTTGGAATGCTTGGGTTTTAAGGAGTTTTGATGTATCACATATTAAGATATAATATTATAAGGAAGGAGCCTGTGTTGCTAGTTATTTAGTGATAGAAGGTGTGTATTGTTTAAAATAGTGACTATTAGTGTTATGGCGTGGCCGCTACTACGTTTACCTGTCACCTCAACACCCTAAATCACCCTTATCTAAGGTGACACGCAGTGCTACACTGACCTGAATAGTGACACGTGTATAGAACTGCACTTCACAACCATATAATATATATAATAATGAGCATTAGTCATGATAATAAGCAATACCTTTGGAAGCCACGGCTGAATCTGGCTCGTAGTAATTTGTTTACTTTTCACTAGAGCTTGAGCTTGACTAGCTACACGGTCTGGTTGTGTTTGTGATTATTTCTCATTTATTTCACGTGTAGGAGCGGACCAAATTCAACATGTAGTGCCAGTCACTGTTTACCTCCCAACATAGCTACACAGTCTGGTTGTGTTTGTGATTATTTCTCATTTATTTCACAATTTTTCCGTTTTTTCATATATTTTTCACATGGGAAATACCCTCGCTATAACGGACATCGGCTTTAACGACCATCCTCCCCCCTTTAGTCGAATGTATATGATTATTATATATTGAATATATATATATATATATATAACTTATATATGATATAGTAATATACATGCAACTTAAATTGTGAAATGTATATGAATTATTAACCATTTTGACATGATAAATGAAATATTAACACTGTTTCCGTTGGAAAAGTAATAACACAACAACAAAATATTTGTCATTTATATAAGTCAACCTTATCAATTATTTAGGCGCTATCAAATACAGCTCAAATAGCTATGATTTGATGACCAACTTCGAATTATTGAATAATCCAATATCAAATAAGTTTCACTATAACTATAATCATGATAATAACATGCACACACAATCAATAGTAAACTTGTATTCATTTTTCACTTCAAACACATGGACAGATGCTCACTGGTGATGTAATGCTTCAATAATTTATTTACCAAAACAGTGCGCGCACGTGCTACAGTGATATATATATATATATACCCTATGTGATACATTGATATTGGCACCCTCAGGCCAATCTGGCTTGCCTCCTGCTGTGGTATCCCTGCATTGAACTCTCCAGGCCTGGAGCCTGCAAACTTGACACAGTGAGGGCAGTGTGCCAATCGATACCAGACCCCTGGATCACCAGAGCTATCTCACCTGGCTGTGGCTGCTGTAATCCACCCCCAACATACTGGCTGTGGGCTGTTGTATTCCACCCCCAACATACTGCTCCTGAGCAAACTTGTAGCAGTGGAGTCAGGAGAATCGGCAGCCTAGTATTAACTTCCCGCTAGGCAGCCAAAAAAATGTTTTATGGTCTGTGCTGGATCAGTGGCCAGGGTCAGGTTCGGCTGTGGGCTAGCCAACTGTGTACACCCCCCCCCTAAATTTTTTACCCAATCTACATGATTCACAGAAATGACCCAGCTGGCAAGAAAATACTCCAAAATTTCCGCGAATCCGCGGAAAATTGACATCCCCTGGATAGACGATGGGTTTTGTATAGGTAAGACCTCAATAAATAATGTTTGTGAATAAATTTCCACAATGGTGCCCCGAGTGAGGAATTTTGATGTTCATGTACTCGAGGTGGTCGATGTGAGGCGTAATTATGAGCCTACCACAATTGCTGGTTATGAGAGCGGAGGCGAGGGGGTTTTGCGGCACGTCGGGAACGATTCAACAGCCGGGTGATTATCATACGCCAGTCAGAATATATTGCCTGTAGTTACGTAGTTAGTTGCGGTGGTTGAAATTATATACGCCGGGCTACGCGTCTTGAAAGACCGAGCAGGCACTACCACCACTTCATATAATAATTAATTATCAACTACCCAATTATTTTTAGTGACGTAATCTTGCATTTAATTTTTTTATTTGACTTAGTTATTAACTATATCATGGCGAAATTAGCTAAGCATTCATTATCGGCTAAATTAGCAATGCTCACACGAATATATAATAAGTGTGGGGACGCAATTAAGTCAATTCCTATTGATTATATTAATTTAAAGACAGGTCTACCATTGTTAATGAACAATGGGATAAATATGAGAAGGCTTATTTTCCTAATGAAGTTCAGTTAAGACAAGCGGGGATAAATAAATGATTGCCCAATGTGTGATCAATTATGAACAAGTGTCAAGATATATCGATAAGTAATGAATGTGAGGGATTACTGGAGAGTGCCATATTCCATAACAGCTAAAGTTTTTTTAACCAAAATTTGAAAGGGTTTTTGAGAAGGAACCCCTCCCACAGGGAGATCAATATTGTTACACCTAAGGGTAATCAGCTATATCAGCCACCTTAGATTTTAAAGATCCTCGTTAGTGGGTATTTATCCTACGCCTGTTAATTACGAAAAAAAATCAAAAAAGCCTGTAATTAAGATTCAAACTTCTCAGCCAAACCCAGTAAACCCCCTAAGACCTACTCCAAATAAAAGATACAATCCCTAAATCCAGGGCTACTTCTAGTGAAGTACGAATAATAAATTGTGTCTTATGTGAGGGGAACATACACCCTCCACATGTAATATCTATTCAGTTTGTTCCACGAGAGTTGAAAGGTTAATGAGTTTTGGGGTTTAATTCCAAACCCTGTCCCCCTGGTAAACATGCTACAAAAAGCATGCCCTATAAGCTTAAAACTTTAGGAAATGTAAACAATCTATACATAACATCGCTCTTGTCCTAACAGTGAAAATAACTCAGACCTTACAGTAGTTAAATTGGCAGTCACTAATAAGAGTAGTTCAGCAGCTGTTCCTACTGCAGAATTAAAGGTGAGCTACAATGGTAATGCAGTCATAGTAAAGACAATGTTTTGACAATGGTGCCAAAGATCCTTCATAAGCAGGGGGATAGTTGAATTATTACAACTCCCCCATAATTAATAAAGTGAACCATATCAGGTTTTCTTGCCAAAAAGAGGCTCAAACTTTAAACATAGTTCAACCCCTAGTCCAATTAGGAAGATATAAATGTAGGGTAGCTGCTGTAGTAAATAATATTGGTATTAGTTTAGCTGTTAATGGACTAAAGACACAGCTGAAATCCCTGAGGGATAATGGGGGTTAAACTAGTTAGTAATACCTTCGAGGACGTTGATGGTCCCTTCCAATCCATAATAGGCGCTGATTTTTTTGGGCGTTACTAAGGAAGGTCATCAAAAGCCCTAATGTCTCATGTTCACCAGCGCTGGGGGTAAGTCATAATGGGACCCATCCCACATAATCACCAAGGCGAAAAAGAGGAGGGGATTTCCTAGTCATGCACAACCCCTTTTAAATACCAGAATTGGAACCACTTTTGCCCACACCAATTAGTGAGGTATTAGAGGAAAGTGATATTCTAGTTCATAATGAATATATTGCCACTGATGAAATCCAAATAATATTGTGTCGCGAGGAAGTAATACCCTCAAATTAAACACAGGATTATGGTTTTAAAGGGCCCTACCTGGCTGAAAGAGTGTAATAGTGTAATATTAGCCAAAACAGGTTTCCACTCAGTCAGACATATCTGAAGATATAATAAGGGAAACTGAATTGATCCCAGACTTGATAGACATTGACAGGTTTTCCTTACTGAGTAAACTAATAAAAGACTACTGAATTAGTCTTCAAAATCCATTACAAGGGATAGATCTGATCCTTTGAATTTTTTGGGTCAAAAACAATACAAAAGCAGGTATTTACAGAGGAATATCAGCTCTTGGCCTCAGCCAGCCCCCATAGGACAAATTGACCACTTATTAGGTCTGTAAACCCAGATCATGAGGGATAATTAGGTGTCGAGGACGAAAAATTTTAAGCGATCTTCCAATACCCACCTGCCTCCCCTACTAATTCCCAAACGCCATATCTTACTAATGTGGTGGAAGAATATCATAGGAACTCATTACATGGCGGAATGGCTACATAATTAGCCGATTCAGGTGTCAATTTTGGATACATCATGGTAGACAGGCAGCAAATTTTTTCCTCAAATCTCAATAATTATAATAGATTTTAAGATAGACTAGTCAACTATCTAGGTCCCCTGAACTTCCCTGACAGTAAGCTCCTAAAACCATTTGAGGTCAATGGTGATGAACTATACTGGGGATATTATAATTAACCACCCCTGTTCAAGAATGCAATCTGCCCACACAGGTATCATATTTATCTGATACACATCAAAATAGTATTTTCTTTTTAATTAGCAAGATGCTATTTCCTAATTTACTCAGATTCACTGCAAACAGCTATGTAATGGTCTTTCACATCAGTAATACAAAAGCCAGAGCGCATTATTTGATTCATGAATGTTTTTTCCCATGAAAGAATAAAAACAGTGTACCCCCCCCTATTAGCGAACATTCAGTATTAGTAAATATTCCCCTCAACGCGTGCGCAGTTCCCGTTTCTTCGGCGGCTTTGTTGATCAACACGTCTTTGTTAGTAGACGGACTGCACCCCGTAAATAGACTGTTGCCCACGCGACATCGGTGTCGTGTGAGCAAGTGTCGTTTACGAGGTGCAGTCCGTTTACTACAAGGGGTGTTTATCAACAAACTAACTAAAAAACGGGAACTGCCACGCGTTTTAGGGGAATATATACTAATATTTAATATTGACTTGTTGATCAACAAAGGCATGTCCAAGCGTCCTACGACAACAAACCCGTCTTTATTTATCAACAAGGGGGGGGGGCACGAAGTGGAACCCCTAGCCGACGTCGGCGAGAATTCCTATCGGGGACAGTATTAGGTTAGGTTTTGAGCATATATGATATATGAGGCATTCAATTTTGAAATTGATCATTATCTCTGTGTTTAACACAAATCATCAATCGGGTAATTTTCCCCATTGATGAGGTTATTTATTTAGTTTAAAGTTTAATTTGCATGGTGTTAATTCATTTATCAGGGAAAAAGAAATATATAAGTAAATAAATAGCATCATCAATCGGGAAAATTACCCGTTGATGATTTTATTTATTTATTTAACGCTAATGTATGCAAAGGTGGTAAATTTATTGATCAGAAAAAAGAAATATATCAAAGGAAAGCTAATAAAATTGCGCTTCTATGATATGTTTCATGTTAAAAGTTGACTGGCAAAGTTTAATGGCGAAAAGTTTAAGTTCATGCATATTTCTTAAAAGTCTCGTAATGGCATTTCTTTAGCGTGTTAACTGTTTTTTTATTTATAATATTATAGAAAAAAACATTTACGAAGATAACAGTATATCATATATACTGTGTAAGTTTATGTCACAAACAATATTTATTTGAGGTCTTACCTATACAAAACCATCGTCTATCTCATCCCGACACAATACCCCAACTAGTCAACTAACTAGGATACTTATCGGTGGATAGTAGGGTTGAATTGGGTTGAGTTCTTACAATACTGCAATGTCTTGTTATTCGAAGTGGTCGCGCGTGATCAAGGCCGCCGGTGAAGGGCGGGAAACGGTGTGTTTTTGATAGGGCGTCAGGAGGTTTTCACAGCAAGTTATCTTGACGCGGCGGATATAATCAGTGTGTCGTAATTAACACGTCCTATGATTTAACACTTTATGTACAAAATGACGTATGTACAATTTTTTCTCATTATAATCAGAGAAGAGATGTAACCCGTGGGGGTTGGAGTGGAAATGATATATACAAGCACGTATATATTTATAATAAGTTAACTCGGGAGAGGCTGGAAAGTGCATTGAACTCTAATCCAGCGGCGGCGACCGGCCGCACAAAACTACCTACACGTGTCAAATCGTCGGTGGCGGCGAGGCCCCTACCAATACCTACCACGTATACACGCAGGATAGGAGCCTTTTATAACGACGACAATAGGCAGTCGCTTCCAAAATTTTAAGGTTTCTAATTTTAAGGTGCAAATGCTTTTTTACCAATGGAAAATTTAATTATCCTATCCAGACTTATCATTTCTAAAATTT
>JACEEZ010015707.1:37500-45000 GCA_016584305.1 Chionoecetes opilio
TAAGAACATAAGAACATAAGAACATAAGAAAATAAGGAAGCTAAAAGAGGCCGCGAGGCCTACACGTTCCTGTCACCTAACACTACCTACATCCACCTTTCATCCCCATCCATGAACCTATCCAGCTCCTCTTTAAAGCTCCCTAATGACTCCGCACTAACTACCTGTCTACTGAGACCATTCCATTCATTCACCACCCTATTTGTGAACCGTTTTTCCCTATTTCCTTTCTAAATCTACGCTTTCCAGATTGAATCCGTTACTTCTTGTTCTACCCTGGTTAAACCCTTAAGAACTTTTCCTACCTTCCTTTATTAAATCCCTTTATCCATTTAAAAAAATTCTACAGATCGCCCCTTACTCTGCGTTCTCGAGTGAGTGTTTTTAATAACTTCAATTCCTTCATAACTAAAGTTACGCATCCCTTGTATCATTTTGGTCATCCTTCTCTGCACTGTTTCTAACAAGGCTATATCCATCCTGTAATATGGAGACCAAAAACTAAACCCGCATAGTCTAGGTGAGGCCTGATTTAGAGCCAGATAAAGCTTAGAATAACTTCCGCACTTCTACTTTTAACACTTCTGGTAATGAATCCTAATGCTCTATTTGCTCTATTTCTGGCCTCAATACATTGTTTCCTAGGTCGGAGGTCTGGGCTCACTCTCACTCCAAGATCTTTTTCACCCTCTGATCTTTTCAGCGATATATTGCTTATGGTGTATCTATTACCAGGGTTTTTTCTACCAACATTCATAACGCTGCATTTATCAATATTAAATTCCATCTGCCATCTGACTGCCCACTCGTTAAGTTTATCTAAGTCTCCCTGCAATATGTTTACATCAGACTGTGATCCAATAATCCTACCTAACTTAGTATCATCAGAAAACTTGCTGATATCACTGCTAATCCCACTATCCAAGCCGTTGATGTAAATCAAAAATAGAAATGGACCCAAAACAGCCCCTTGTGGAACTCCACTTGTCACCAGTCCCCATTCAGATTTAGAACCATTAATTGTAACCCTTTGTTGCCTATTACTTAGCCAAGCTCTGATCCAATGAAGAACCTTCCCATCTATTCCATATTCTATACCCATGACCTTATTTAAGAGTCGCTCGTGTGGTGCTTTGTCAAATGCCTTACTAAATTTCCAGATATTTAATAAAATAATCCTTTTTCATTATCTGCCGTCTCATAAACTTTCCTATAAAAACTCAATAAATTGGTGTGAGACATGACCTACCCTTGGTGAATCCATGTTGTGAATCATTGATCAAACTATGTTTATCTAAGTGCCCTCTAATGTTTTTTGCAATAATAGATTCCAATAATTTACCCACCATTGATGTTAGACTTACGGGTCTATACTTTGACTTTAGTCCTCTGTCTCCCTTCTTAAATATGGGAACAACATTTCCTTTCCTCCACAATAATATCACATCGCCTATCTCAACCGATTTCCTAAAAATGTGCACTAACGACTCACTAACAACCTCCTTGCATTCCTTTAATACCCTGGGATACACTTCATCTGGTCCTGGCGATTTAAAAAATTTCATTTTATCTATAACCTCTTCCACCATTTCCCTAGTTATCACAATATCTTTGAGTTTCTCCTCATCGCTTCCTTTGAACATCTGTTCACCAACAGGTATCGTCTGTGTATATCCTCCTCCGTAAAAACACTTACGAAATAATCATTTAGACTCTTACACATATCCTCATCCGTATTTAAGACCTCACCCTGTCCTGACCTTAACGGCCCAACTAATTCCCTTGTCTTTGTTTCATATACCTGATAGAACCCCCTTGGGTCCCTTTTCGCCTGTCCTGCTACTTTAATCTCATAATTGTTCTTAGTAACTTTAGTTAAAATTTTTTCACTGTCCTTGCCATCACGTTATCTGTTCTTTGTTACCAACCTGCCTTGAACTTTAAATAAATGTTTCTTTTTACTCCAATGTTGTGTTTTAAATTGGTGGTCATCCATTTTGGATAACTCTTTCTGGACCTTATTTCCCTATAAGGAATATTTCTTTTCTGTCCGTTAATGATATTCCTTACAAATGAGGTATAATCCTCATCAGCCCCATCCTCACTTCCATTTCTAACCTCTCTAATTAATTCCTCAGCTCTGACCTCACTTCCCTGTCTAACCGCTCTAATTTCCTCCTCAGCCATGACCTCACTTCCATATCTAAAACCCTGCCAATTTCCTCCAGTGCCTTCCTAATCCTTCCCTAATTGGCCTTTCCAGCGTCATCGCCCTGTCCTTATTCTGGGAAATTTCTTTCCCCCCCTCCCACCCTCTTATTAATAACCTCCAGGGGTCTTTTTAATCCTGCATAATTGGCCTTTCTGAAATTAGGTATTCGATGCTTATTGCCACTTAATTTTCCAAATTCCCATTTTAAGCTAAATCTGATCTCTAATGGTCGCTATTATCTAAATTCCCACCGACCTCCACATTTGTACCCAAATCGTCTCTATTGTCAGCAATAGATCTATAATATTATCTCTAGATTTTTCTTCTTTATTGCTTGACTTAGGAAGTTATCCTGGATCATATTTAACAATTCATCTGCGTCGCTGTCAGCTATGATTAAATCCCAGTCTATATTCCTAAGATTAAAATCTCCCACCACGCATAGTCGATTATATCTGCAGGCCTTTTTTATTTCTTCCCATATAAGAGCTGAATCCTCTTTACATAAGTTTGGAGGCCTATACACTACACCCAAAACCATTTTCTCAGTTCCCTCCGTAACCTCTACCCATATAGACTCTATGCTGTCATCTGTTTTTATAACATTATTAACACAACACTGCAATGCATCTCTTGCATAAAGCGCAACTCCTCCACCTCGTCTGCCTACTCTGTCCTTGTGAAATAGCTTATACCCAGCTATCTCGACTTCCGGATCAAATACCTTTCCTGACATATCCAACCATGTTTCTGTTAATGCTATTATATCAAAATCCTCTACAATATTTATTCCTCTCAGAAAATCTATCTTTTTTCAAATACTCCTACAGTTTGTATAGTAAACCTTCAAGCAACTCCTCTTCTTTTTGTCAATTTTCCCTTTATCTTTAACTAAACCCTCCTCTCTCTCTTCTTACGAATCACTTTAGTTCCCTGCCTTCTGATACTCCTCCTAGTGTCGCAAGTTTCCTTTACCCCGACCCCAGTGTCTAAACCCCGGTTCTTTGTCTTAAAAAAGCCTGCAGTGCATCTACCTCCCTTTATACAAAGGAATACAAAGGAATACAAAGGAAACACAAACAGCAACAGACCGATAGGTCCTTACAAGGCTGTTTGCTTTAACTACACTACACTAACTAGATAATAAGAGAGAAAGGATAGGAAGTAGAAGGCTCCTCCCCACTCACCCATCCCTCCAGCCGAAGCTGGCCGGAAAAGAAGTGATACCATGCAATATAGAAAAACTGCATTGAATTTGTGAGGAAAGTTGAAAGCTGTAATCTATGGCTAACTACTACTAGTTTGTGGGGGTAGGTTTAGTGCTTGATAGATAGGTAATGTTATGTGTGTTTTGTAATGGTGTGAACACAGTGTGGAGGTTCAAGGGTGGTGCGGCAGCCTTGCCTGGCGCTTTCTTGGGAGGCAGTAGTCAATCAGGCCCCAGCTCCGTTCAATCCACTGCGGATTGTGTACTTTCCATGTAAGACGCCGTACACTTCAATGCCTCCTGCAGCAGTGACCCCTGGTACCTTAAATCCCGATGGTGGTCACTAACTGTCAGAACCCTAACTGAACCACAGCCCGTCACAGGTCGAGAGTAGTAGTGGTAACCGTTAACTCGGGGCTATCTGTGTGTGTTATGAGGTCTAATGTAGTGTTGGTGTAGGCTCAGTGTGGAAGTTCAAGGGTGGTGCGGCAGCCTTGCCTGGCGCTTTCTTGGGAGGCAGCAGTCAATCAGGCCCCAGCTTCGTTTCAATCCACTGCGGTAGTGCACTTTCCAAGTAGGACGCCGTGCACTTCAATGCCCCCTACAGCAGTGACCCCTGGTATATAAATCCCGATGGTGGTCGCTAGGTCACTTTCAAGGGATTCAGACAAAATCTGAATTCCTTTCCTCGAAAAGTGCACCCCATCCCTGCGGTAGAGGTGGTTATGCCCGAAAAAGAGGTCCCAGCTGTCTACAAAGGCCCAACCATTGTCTTTGCACTGAAGTGCCAGCCGGCAATTCAATGCAATAGCCCTGGAGTACCACAAGTCGTCAACAAAGCGTCTTGGAAGGACACCACACACCACAGGGAACTCACCCCTGTCCCTAACTTTATCTACAGTTTCCTTGAACCGCCGTAGCAATTCCTCACTTCTTACACACTCAACATCATTTCCCCCAGCGCTCAGGCAGACGATGGGCTTTTTCCCTTGGTCCGCCATGCACTGAACTATCTTGTCACTAACATAACCTATCCCCTTCCCTGGATAACTCACCGACTTCATGCGCATCCCTTCCCTGTCACAGAACCTGCTGTCAAGATGCCTAACCTGACTGTCACCAACAACCAAGATTTTACCTTCGGGTAATGATGTATCGTCCACCTTCCTTACCTCCGTATCTCCCTCTTGCAGCCCCGAGAGTACCTGAAATGGGTTCGTGCACACAACATGGTCATTGTTTACCTTTTTCTCCTTCGGGCGGGCTCCATAATCAACTACCTTCCAAACACCAATCCCTGGTGACTTACTGGTGACCTAAGTAGTCGCTCGAGTCACATCTCGCTCTGGTACCCCTACAGGTACATCTCTCGCATGTGCCCCCCCCCCCTCACTCCACTTGGACCTTCACCTCCACACCTAAGAGAACGTATCTCTATTTCCTGCTTCTTCACAACGCTTTTCAATTCGTTCACTTCACTTGCAAAGCTCATTTTCAGGTCTTCGATCGCCTCCAGAATAGTCTTAAGCGCATCTCCACACCCTTCACTACACTCTCCCTCGACCCTTCTCCCTCCCTCTACCACACTAGTTTTAACCTCAGCCTCCTTCACTCCTACCACACTACCACTCTCAACCCCAGCTGAAGCACACAACACCACTTCTCTCTCCACCTCCACAACACTCTCCATCACAGACGTAGCCAGTCTAATCCCGAGAGCTCAACCAAAACACAACCTCACTCCACGGAGACGTCAGGTGAACTGAAGCCCGTGTCTCGTCGGAAACCCCTCGTGGAGGCAGCACCTCGGCTAGTGCGTGTTTGCGCTGTTTCTGCGGGGTCGGGGCAGCCTGCGATGCGCTGAGGAACCCGTGATCGTGCGGTCCACCTCAGTTGCGGGGCCAGGTAAAGGCAACCACTTTTTTTTTGAGCAGCTCTTCTATAGCTGCTCCAAGCAAACACCGCTGCACCCGTGCAGAACCCGATAGGGCTAGAATAGATTTTCACAGGGCAGGGAAGGGGTTGTCTACGACGCCTTTTAGCAGGCGGGACGCCAGCAGCAACCCATTCCTTGTAGGCAGTTTTAACATCCATGCGAGTCAAACAACCGACCGCCCGACGCCAACCAGAGACGGAGTCCATTGTGAAGGGCCCCTGGCCGCCACGCAGCATGAGTCTCGACCGCAAAGGACGGCGTGGAGCCGACGACGACTACCTTTTTCCGAAATCTTTGGAGAAACGCGAGCAACATGGTGAGAGGCTGCGCTGCTCCATTAATAAGGAGTGACAGGCTGCCTCCTGACGGAGAACAACATGACGTCGCAGCATAGTGAGTAGCTACGTTGCCCCATGAGTGAGGAGTGACAGGCTACCTTACCTCCTGACGGAGAACAAAATGCCATCGCAACATGATGAGTAGCTGCACTGCTCCATGAATGAGGTGTGAGAGGCTGCCTCCTGACGAAGAAAACATGCCGTCGCAACAAAGTGAGAAGCTGCGCTGCCCCATGAATGAAGAGTGACAGGCTGTCGCAACAAAGTGAGAAGCTGCGCTGCCCCATGAATGAAGAGTGACAGGCTGCCCCCTGACGGAGAACAATATGTCGTCGGAACATGGTAAGTGGCTGCGCTGCCCCATGAATGAAGAGTGACAGGCTGCCTCCTGACGGAAAACAACTTAGCGTCACAGCATGGTGAGTGGCTGCGCTGTCCCATGACTGAGTAACAGGCTCTTACATTTTTTTTTTTTTTCATTAATTTACGCTGGAGCCTATAGCGCCTGTAGGTTATTTTTTCTTTTGAGGGCTCAGATGGTTGACCCTGCATATTCTGGAGAGTCGTGATGTCGGTCGCTCTGTCCCGTTGGTGGCACAGGCTGAATTTGTATAGTGACACCTGTGGTCTTAGGTGAAGATCTCGTTTTCTGTGATTTTCGGATCCTCACTCATGCTCATGCTGCCACCTGGTGTTTCCTCCGTCGCACTCGCTATCGAAAGAACAGGTATAGCTGTATGTCAGTTTCTTCAGCCACTCGACGATGGATATGACAGTTGCTCCTTGGTGGAATTTGAACTCGGGACCTTCTGCTCCCCTACCAGGCTCTTGTTGACCGCATTAAAGAAGGTCGAAAGAGTTGCCCCCGAAAGGATTCGAACTCGGGACATTGAACCCACCATTCGAAGACGCTAACAAATCGGCCATCGCCTCCTTTGGCGAGGTTGCCTCCTGATGGAGAACAACATGCCGTCGCAACATGGTGAGTGGCTGCACTGCCCCATGAATGAGAAGTAACAGGCTGCCTCCCGACGGAGAACCCCGCCTCAGCCAAGAGCTGGGGAGCTCCTTCCTGTACGCGAGACTGGCAAAAATGAAGAAACATTGTACATCGGGCGCGCTACTATGACATCGGACACATTTCTCCGGCGCATGCGCAGATGAGGAAACAACCGTCTGGTTTTGAGACAATCGTTTGGTTCACTACACCGGCCGTCCCAACACCCTTACCAATCTTATTTCCATGGATGAGATCTTTTGTTATGACACGTGGAAGATTTACAATATCACCAGCACTGAGAAAGGGAGGAGGGAACACACCTATGAAGCCTCTGTACATCAAATTACATAATGCCGGTTTGTCGATATAGAAGATCTGTCGTTACGTACGGTTGGTCCTGTACATGTGCAGAACTCGGTGCATGTAAACAAACAGACGACGCGGGCTGCTACTCGAACCAAATATCACGCTCTAGGGCGGTATTTTAGGATATTTTATGTTAGGTAAATTAGGTTTGGTTAGGTAAGGTAAGGTTAGGTTAGATTTTTAAAAACACTAAGTTCTGCGCATGCGCAGGACCAACCGTTACGCTAGATCTTCTATACCGTCACACACCGGGAAGCTATGGAATGGATCAGTCTATTCTTTTTCGAATTTATATTTTCTTCTTTTTTCAGGACCTCATCGGGACTGGATTTGGGAAGGGCGATAGCGACCCTGCATGGTTGTACGCGCTGCGCCCCCTCGTGAGTCACACGCTTCACTATCTGCCAAAAGCGCAAGGAAAACGAGTATTCGTGGCAACTT
>JACEEZ010015707.1:50000-140000 GCA_016584305.1 Chionoecetes opilio
TATATATATATATATATATATATATATATGATACATACAGAAATATATATATATATATATATATATAGATATATATATATATATATATATATATATGATACATACACAAAAATATATATATAATATATATATAATATATATTATATATAATATATTATATATATATATATAATATATATTTATATGATTATATACACAATATATATATATATATATATATATATATATTATATATATTACAAACACTAAATTTATATATACATAAAATATTATATATTATATATATAATATATATATCTTATATTTTATATATATATATATATATAATATACATAAATATATATATATATATACATATATATATATATATATATATATATATATATGATACATAACACAATATATATATATATATATAATATATATATATATATATATATATATATATATAAAATATAATATATATATATAATATATATATATATCATATATATATATGATACATACACAAATATATATTATATATAAATGATAAAAATATATATAATATACATATTATATAAAATATATATATATATATATTTTATATATCATATTACTATATATATTATATATATATAAAATATATTATATATATTATATATATATGATACATACGCAAATATATATTATATATATACATATATATATATATATATATATATATATATATATATATATATGTATATATATATATATATATGATACATACACAAATATATATAAATACATATATAATTGATATATATATATATATATATAATATATATATATATATATATATATATATATATTTTATATATATATATATATATATATATATATATATATTGTTACGCCCCCCCCGTAACTTACCAAAGACAGTTCACTGTTTTTGAGTTCGGCGTGGGGCTGGTGGTCCGAGGACTACTTACTGGTAACGTTCAGAGCACTGGCGAGTAAAAGAACGTCTCCTTTAACCATTTATTTCCACATGGTACTTGAGAAGGCACACACAGTTACAGGAGGGGAGTGTATACACTTATCTTCACAAACAAGCACACGCTTCAAGCATTCCAGGGCACAGGCGTATAGGCGAGAGAGGCGGGAGAACAGATCCGAGCGTTACCATGGACGGGCGGCGACTGCTCCTCTGTCCTTTTCGCGCGTCGGCGCGCCCCTGCCAGACCTCTCCACCCTCTCTCACTCCTGCCTCTCGCCACCCAGACATACACACACATACACGCACATTGCCTCGCACGCCACCCAGACATTCACACATACACAATTACGTGATTACAGTACTACAATCGTAACACTACCCCTCCCTTTCAACATGAGACGTCCTCGTCTGTAACATAAGACATTTCCCACAAAAGCAAATAATATCAAACAAAACATCCACATCCTAACTTAGCACGCTAGAGAAATACAGACACACAACAATAATCAAATTCCTCTTGACAATTACATATTTTTCCCCCACCACATCACCCCTCCTCCTCCTCTTCAACCTCCAACACTCCACCACAACATTATAACCACCCGTTAACCACCACCACACTAAGTAGATTATATCAAAAACTGAACATAACAAAAACTCAGGCTGATATGAAACTTATTATCCTTCCTCTACATCGCTATCCATAACGTAATCTCCTTGCCAGCAGGGAGGTCGACGTGTACGTTTTGAGGGAGCCAGAGACCAGTCTCCTGTCTCCACACCAACCAACGAGACGTACTCATCCCTGTCACCCGCCACTGCTTCTGCCGCAAATGGCTCGCCTTGACTCGTGGGGTCTCTTTCTTCCTCTTCCTCCTCCTCCTCCTCCTCTTCCTCACCATTCGACCCACTCCACGTGAATACGCCTTCGTCCGCATATTTATACAAGCGGTCGACATGTACCACACGCATCCGTTTTCCTGTACCGGGACTGATGCGGTATGTCACATCAGACAGGACCTCCACCACAGTATATGGTCCCTCCCAAGGACTTTGCAACTTGGGAGACAAGCCCTGTTTTCTACGGGGGTTATAGAGCCACCCCTTTGTCACCGGGAGGTACTGAGCTTCACGGCACACGCTGTTGGTACCTTCGCCACATCGAATGTCCCGCGGCTCGCAGCCGTTACTCACTCTCTCGCGAGTATTGTCTAACGCAGCTGCAGCCCCACGGCGTATTTCTGTCTCCACTGTCGGCAGTCCCTCATCTGGCGGCCCGTCCCTGTGGCCAGATCCACGGTAGACGCATTTCTCTGCCAAACATGAGTCGCGCTGGCGTGTAACCCGTAGCTTCGTGTTGAGCAGAGCGGTAAGCCATCAGTAGGTAAGGTAACCACACATCCCAGTCTTGTTGGTCTGCCTCGCAATACTTAGCCAGTTCTCCGGCGAGGGTACGGTTGAACCTCTCCACCATTCCGTCACTTTGCGGCCTCAGGGGCGTAGTCCGAGTCTTATGAATGCCCAACAGCTCACAGCACTCACGGAAGACTGGGGACTCAAACTCACCCCCTTGGTCTGAGTGTAGCTCCCCGGGGAAAACTCCAAATCGGGTAAAGCACTGGTCAACCAACAACTCCTGCCACCGTCTTTGCCTCATGGTCTGGGAGGGCATAAGCCTCGGGCCACTTAGTAAAATAGTCCATCAGGACACAGATGAACCTATTGCCCCGAGGGTGCGCGGGAAGGGCCCGCGATGTCCACCGCCACTCTCTCCATGGTGCTCCTGCTCGGTATAGCTGAAGGGGCGCCCGCGTCCTTTGGGCGGGACCCTTCTTAGCAGCACAGGTGCAACAGGTGCGACACCACTCTATCACATCACGCCGCAGGCCAATCCAGTAGAAGCGCTGACGGAGGCGGCATAACGTCTTCTTAACGCCTTGGTGGCCACTGGTGTGTCCCGCATGCACCTCTTGCACCAATTCTTCCCGCAAGGCGTGCGGTACCACCGTCACCCATCTACTCTCCTCCTTACCAGCTTCCACCCAGCACCTCTGTAACACTCCCTCGTCGAGTCGTAATGCCGCCCACTGTTCCACGAGACACTTGGTGGCTGGACTTTCCGGTGACACCTCTTCCCACTGCGGCTCTCGTTTCCCAATTCCATCCAGCGAAACTACGGGAGCGAGGTCAGGATCCTCACGCTGTGTTTTCCTCCAGCGTTCTGCGCCTCGTCAGCCTCAGTGTGCACGTGTAACCGCCTACACACTGTGTCAGTCTCCCCCCGGCTACAGTGCGTGCAGCCAGGCTCGCACGGGGGGCGACTGAGACTGTCAGCGTTGTTATGAATTCTTCCCGGCCGGTGTTCCACACGGTAGTTATACTGCTCTATACGGCCCAACCACCGTGCTAGCTGCCCCTCGGGTTCCTTCAGCGTCTTTAACCAGAGAAGGGCTGCGTGATCCGTCCTGACGGTGAACTCTGCCCCATACAAGTAGTGGTGGAAGTGACACAAGCTCCTCACTACTGCCAGCAACTCCTTCCTTGTCACACAGTAGTTTGCGTTCTGGCTTACTAAACTTGGCACTGAAGTAAGCCACCACATTTTCTTGTCCTCCTTAACCTGTGATAGGACGGCACCGATACCCCCAGCGCTGGCGTCAGTGTCGAGCAGATATGGGAGACTCGGGTCGGGGTAAGGCAAAACAGGAGCCTCCCCCATGGCCTTCTTCAGGTTCTCAAAGGCCTGCTGACACGCCGCATCCCAGTGGAAGTGTGCTCCCTTCCTGGTGAGTTGGTGGAGCGGAGCGGCGATGGTCGAGAATCCCTGCACGAATCGTCGGTAGTACGCACACAGGCCGAGGAAACTTCTCAGCCCCGCCACACAGGTAGGCACCGGCCAGTCCTCCACGGCCGCCACTTTCTCCGGATCCGTGCGCACTCCATTTCTCCCCACAAAGTGACCCAGGAAAGGAACCTCTCGCTGGAAGAAAGTGCACTTCTTGGGGCTGAGCTTCAGGTTTGCTTTCCTCAGGCGGCCTAACACCTCCTCCAGCCTCTCGAGCTCCTCCTCGAAGGTGCCTCCGATGACCAGCACATCGTCAAGGTACATAGGGCAGTCCTCACTGTAGCCCCTCGAGTACCCTCTCCATCAGCCGCTCGAAACACCCTGGAGCATTACAGAGGCCGAAGGGCATCACGTTGAAGTGCCATAGCCCTTGCCCGAAGGTAAATGCCGTCTTCTTCTTGTCCTCCTCCACCATCTCCCCTGATGATAACCCGACTTCAGGTCGAGAGTGGAGAACCATTGCAACCCCCTTCAGTGCATCCAGCGTGTCGTCTATCCTGGGCAGGGGGTAAGAGTCCTTGACGGTCACCTGTTGAGTGCCCGGTTTGTCCACACAAACCGTTTAGAAACCATCCTTCTTGGTGACAAGGACGACGGGGACGACCACGGGCTGTCAGAACCTCTCGATCAGCCCCAGGGTAGCCATCTCGTTGACAGCTCGCTGCACCTCTTCCCGCTTGGCTGGAGCTACTCGGCGTGGCGGCTGCTTGATCGGTCGGCTGTCCCCCGTGTCGATGGTGTGCCTCACCATGGACGTGCGACCCAAATCCATGTCTCCCTGGCTGAATGCATCGGCAAACTTACCGAGAGTGTGCCGCATCACCCTCGTCTGTGCCTCAGTCAGACAGACGGCGCTCCTGCGCGCCAAGTCCTCCAAGTACTCGGGCAGCCCAGTCACGGCTGCTCCTCCACTCCCAGGCTGCTCACTCATTACACCACCGTCCTGCCGTTGTTCCCCTCCAGTAGTGGTGACGTCCGACTCTTGTCCTTCCCTCGACAGCATGCACTGGACTCTGTTACCAGTCCACAGGGCTGCGTGCTTCACCTCAGGTTGATGACTGACTCAGCGGCGCTGACCGGAGCAAGGGGACTTCCTCTCCACGCACCCTTAACGTCTGCCTCCCGAAATCCACGAGTGCCTCACACTGACTCAGATAATCCATTCCCAGTAGGCACGGCTCCTCCATAGCGGTGACAAACACTGGCAGCTCCTCCTTGACAATATCCAGTTTCTCGTCTGTATACTGCTGGGACTCTCGCTGCACGGCCTGCCAGCCTTCATGCATCGCGACTCTAAGCTCGCGTGTCCTCACTTCCGCCCTCTCTTCCGCCTCCCTTGCTTGTACGGCCTGTGCGTTCATTTTCCCCATCATAGCGGTAAGGAGTGTCATTACGTCGGGTCTCTGCTCATCGCCTGAGTCTCCGTCCTTTTCCCCACTGTCCTTTTCAACACTTGGCATGTGCGCGCCATCTTCCTCGCTAAAACCTGCCGGTTTCCCTGACGCCATCTTGCCGTCCCACGACCACCAGGCGTGACCCACGTCTTTCACTGTTAACACACAATCCCACTTCTGACACCATTTGTTACGCCCCCCCCCGTAACTTACCAAAGACAGTTCACTGTTTTTGAGTTCGGCGTGGGGCTGGTGGTCCGAGGACTACTTACTGGTAACGTTCAGAGCACTGGCGAGTAAAAGAACGTCTCCTTTAACCATTTATTTCCACATGGTACTTGAGAAGGCACACACAGTTACAGGAGGGGAGTGTATACACTTATCTTCACAAACAAGCACACGCTTCAAGCATTCCAGGGCACAGGCGTATAGGCGAGAGAGGCGGGAGAACAGATCCGAGCGTTACCATGGACGGGCGACGACTGCTCCTCTGTCCTTTTCGCGCGTCGGCGCGCCCCTGCCAGACCTCTCAACCCTCTCTCACTCCTGCCTCTCGCCACCCAGACATACACACACATACACGCACATTGCCTCGCACGCCACCCAGACATTCACACATACACAATTACATGATTACAGTACTACGATCGTAACACTAATATATATATATATATATATATATATATATATATATAAAATTATAAAATATATATATATATAATACATACACAAATATATATATACTAGCTGCAAAGCCGCCCTCCGGGCGGACTTTTTGGCTAGCTCCTGCGGAGGGCTATTGGTGGGCCGAAGACCCACCAAACACAGCTTTCTGGAGAGTGTGTTTGACCAAACACAGACTCTCCAGATAGCCCCTTTTAACTTTCCTGAAATCATGGATGTAGAAATGTATGTATTAACGCCTTACCCATCACCCCCCACCCATTCACTCACCCATTACCCATCACCCCCCACCCATTCACTCACCCATTACCCATCACCACACACCCATTCACTCACCCATTACCCATCACCTACCACCTATTCCCTCACCCCCCACCCATTCACTCACCCATCACCCCACACCCATTACCCATCACCCTACATCAAGGTTTCCTCAATTCTCGCAACCCACATTTTTATTTCACAATTCTCGCTAATAGGCTGCTAAAAAAAAGAAAAAAAAAGTGATCGGATCATCTCATAAGTGGGCTTAAAAGTTGCCCCTGGTCGAGCTGGTTCCAAAACTGTGCCATATGATGGGATTGGGGCACGGGGGGCGGCACCTATCGCGAACACACACACACACACACACTTTCGCTTATAGTATTATATTTATATATATATATATATATATATATATATATATATATATATATATATATATAATATATATATATATATATATATATATATATATATATATAAAATATATATATATATATCATATATAATGCTTCTGAATTTTGCGAGGTCCAGAAGGTTGATAATTGCCGGTTCTTGATATCAGAGACCAGAGCTCCACCGCTGGACATGGTATAGTAATGCCGGAGGAATAGGTAAGCAGATCGACCACATTCTCGTTAGTACTCGTTGGAGGATCCTCCAGAACTGCAGGGTTTACCGGTGTGCTGAGTTCTTTGCAACTGATCACATACTTGTTGTTGCTACACTTAAGCTTCATGTCAAGTCCAGAAGAATCTCAAGAAGTAACTCCATACTGTGTTTCATCTTGAGAAACTGAAGGCTACCGAGCCCTGAAGAAGCTCCGTTCCAAGTCTCCATCTCGGGCGAGTGCTATTCGAGCAGCAGATGGGCGCCTCGTGTCGGACATGGATGGGCAGATGGCTCGTTGGGCTGAGTACTTAGGGCAGTTGTTCACGGTGGACCCACCAACTGAGCAGCTTCACACATCTGGGTTACAGGCAGTGGATGCCGATCCTCACATTGACGAAACCGCACCCTCTCTTGACGAAGTCAGAGAGGCTGTAGCAAAGTTGAGGGGTGGAAAGGCAGCTGGTGTTTGTAATATCAGTGCGGAGCTACTCAAAGCTGGGGGTGAGGCCATGATCCGCGGGTTGCATGCTGTCCTGACTGCCGTGTGGCAATCAGGTACCATTCTTCCTGACTGGAAAAGGGGGCTGGTCGTCCCTATCTGGAAAGGGAAAGGGAAAGGGGACCGTCAGGACTGCAACAATTACCGAGGTATTACACTGCTCAGAGTGCCAAGCAAGGTGCTTGCCCATATATTGCTGACACGGATCCGCAGTCATCTTTTGAAACATCAGAGACCTCAGCAGTCTGGGTTCACGTCTGGTAAGTCAACAACGGACCGTATCCTAGCGCTTCGTGTCCTGGTGAAACGCCGACGTGAGTTTCGACAGGGGAGGCTTGCAGCCTACAGTATGTTGACCTCAAGAAGGCGTTTGACTCAGTGCATCGTGAGTCACTCTGGGATCTTCTGTGACCTCGTGGGATTCCTGCAAGGACTATTGGTTTGATGACTGGTCTGTACTCTGGGATTGAGAGTGCTGTGAAGTGTGGGGAAGGTGTATCCAGCTTCTTTCCTGTTAATACAGGAGTGAGGCAAGGGTGCGTCCTTGCCCCATCACTTACATGATAGTATCTTATAAGAATAATTATTATTGCAGTTTACACTGTGCAATATCACTAGAGATAATCTCGAAATAATCCCAAACCACACTGGTGTGACTGGACGTCATAACGCAGTAGGTTGCTGCAACACTGTTCTCTTTCAAAGAAAGTTGATTGTGCTCGTGGGTGACAGAGAGGATGTTTAATTACTGCAGCATAGCGCACGAGGCAATGAGTTGAGTTCAGTAACAGTGACTTTGAGAGTAGCGGCTGCCACTCTGTTGAAGGGTGGAGGATGAAGTTAGTGTTCAAGGGACTATGGCCTTGGCTACCACTACGCCTCTTCACCCCATTCTTTTAACTAACGCTCGGCTAAACTATTACTTTATTTACATGTTTGCTTTTGTAATATTATGTTCACTTG
Organism: Chionoecetes opilio; assembly: GCA_016584305.1. NCBI lineage: Eukaryota > Metazoa > Arthropoda > Malacostraca > Decapoda > Majidae > Chionoecetes > Chionoecetes opilio. The sequence continues at coordinate 58,220 of JACEEZ010015707.1, forward strand.
CTATTATTATTTTATTTGTTTAAGTTTATTGATTTGGGCAAAATATTCGCATATTCGCAAACAAGAATCGTGAATCTTGTTCTTATGGAAAGTTCGAAATCAAGTCGCTATTAATTTTTTTTATGATTTTTCAATGCGGTGGATAAGTTATACAGTTTCATATCAATGTCAAGTAAGTGACATGCTTCATTTCTGAAAACCCAACTCACCATCTACCCTGGATCTCATCCTCAAGAGCTAAAGAAACTTTCTGATGTTAGATGGTCCTGCCGCGAATCGCCTTGAGAACTTTGAAGGTGTTCAAAGCAGTGGTGCAATTTCTGTCAGAAATATGCGAAAGTAGCCCACTAGACCCTGCAAGTGGAGATGCAGCAATGCTGTTGCGTAGCCTAAACTTTGAATTCATGCTCTGCCTGGAGGTGGCAACGTCTGTGTTTATGGAGACTGTCACCGCTTCAAATGTATTACAGAAGCGAGACCTAGATTTGCAAGTAGCGTGTACAATCACCGATGGTGTGTTGAAGAGGTTCAGTGAAATGGGAACGGAGGAGAAATTTCAGGCCGTGTATGAAAAAGCCACTCAGGAAGCAGAAGACGCGGGTATCGAAGTTCCCAAAGAAATTCCAGGTAAATACAATGACCAAGATTTGTGCGACAATACCACTGACAACTGCAAGTTGAGAATTTTGTTTTCAAAACTGAAGTTAATCAAGAGCAGGCTACGTTGCCTATGCGGCGGGGACCGGCTTTCTGATCTATCTTGCTCAGTATTGAAAAAGACATCGCCATTGAGCATGATGAGTTTTTGAAAATGTTCAAGAGAATGGCTAACAAAAGATTGCTGTTGTAAACACATAGATATGACATCAAGCATTGTAGACACACCATATTTGGGTCAGAACAGCAATACAGTAGACCCACGACACAACAGACCCAAATACAATGGATTTCACACACACCCGCTGAGGGGAGTCACCTTGTCGGGGTGGCGGGGCTTAAAGTAATCGTCCAGACCCATTTTTTCTTTGCATAAATATGTTGAATGTTCATTCAAAACACCTAATCCACAAAAAAATTATTCATTTCCACGCCTTATTTCCGTAAAAACACGACTTTTTTTTAAAAAGCGCGGGAAGTTTTTGTTCATCCTTCCAACCGGCCCGCGAATATTATTGATGACGTCATTTGAGGTGTTTCACCGAGATATATATATATATATATATAAATTATATATATATATATATAATTATATATATTATATATATATATATATAAAATTATATAGAGAGAGAGAGAGAGAGAGAGAGAGAGAGAGAGAGAGAGAGAGAGAGAGAGAGAGAGAGAGAGAGAGAGAGGATGTTGGAGTCCTTCAAGAATATGCTATTATTCACCCTACTTCATCCCCAACACCCACCCACATCTCCACTTCCAACACCCATCCCCTACCCCCACCCACATCTCCACTTCCATCACTCATCCCCTTCCCCCATCTCCAACATCCATCCCCTTCTCCCACCACCAACATCCACCCCTTCCCCCACACCCAACACCCATCCCCTTCCCCCACCCCCAACACCCATCCCCTTCCCCCTCTACCAACATCCACCCCCGTTTCCACACCACCAACACCCATCCCCTTCCACCACCACTAACACCCATCCCCTTCCCCACCACCAACACCCATCCCCTTCCCCCACCACCAACACCCATCCCCTTCCCCCACCACCAACACCCATCCCCTCCCCAAACCACCAACATCCACCCCAGTTTCCACACCACCAACACCCATCAATTTCCCCCACCACCGAACACCCATCCCCTTCCCCCACCACCAACACCCATCCCCTTCCACCAATACCCACCCCCTTCCCCCACCACCAACACCCATCCCCTTCCCCCACCACCAATATACACCTCTTCCCCCACCACCAACACCCATCCCCTTCCCCCACCACCAACACCAATCCTTTTCCCCCACCACCAACACCCATCCCCTTCCACCACCACCAACATCCACCCCCGTTTCCACACCACCAACACGCATCCCCTTCCACCACCACCTCCCATCCCCTTCCTCCACCACCAACACCCATCCCATCAAGTAATTAAATTACTAAAAGCCTTTGGGAGGTATTTAAAAAACAAAAACAACAAAGAATATTCCACAGACGAGAGTCGACACTAAAAACACAAAAACTAATCTTAACTAAACTTTAAAAAAAATTATCACTTATATGTAGAGTGTATATGTAAAAGCAAGTGTGGAAATTATCCACCAAGCACCCTCTCATAATTGGTAGAGTGGTAGTTTGTTTCCCCCCCCCCCCCTAGTGAGAGGTATTTTCCGCTCATAATAGGAGGGCGCGTATAGGGATATGTATATATAATTGTAATGGTAATGGGTAATAATTAAGGTAATTTAAGTAAATGATTAGTACTGGGATAGGATAAATTAATATTCCCAGTGGTTAATAAGCATTGCACTTAAATAATTATATATAATTAGCACCTTGATTTTGAAGCGCGGTCATTGGCCGCCGCCCATTAGATTCTAGGCCACCAGACATGATACACGTGTCATAGGTATTGGTAGCGGGGGTCTCGCCCACATCGGAGAATTAGTACACCCAGACCCTCCGTGAGGATAACATCAATCTAATATACGTGCTTGCTTGTCTACAAGTACAAGTACCATTCCAGTTCCCGTGAGAGTAACATCTCTTTGATCTTATCTGATTACATTGATAAGAATTGTATATAGACTCTTTTGTACATATAGCTTAAAATCAAAGGACATGTGTAAAGAAACAACAAACTGATAACAATAGCCGTGCGTCAAGTAACTTGGTGTGAAAACCCTTCTGACGCCGTAACGAAACACTCGCCTCCGCCCCTCCGCTTCTGTATTTCACGGGCGGCCTCGATCCCGGCGACCACTGCGGATCACAAGACCATTGCAGTATTAATACAAGATCTACAGCCCATTTTTAACCCACTATCCACCGATAAGTATCCTAGTTAGTTGATTAGCTAGGGTATGGAGTCGGGCAGGCATATATGGGTTTGATGTTAGGTACGAGAACTTTCAAATTAAATATGTATGTGACATAAATTTCCACATTGGTGCCCCGAGTGAGGAATATTGATGATCATGTGATTCAAAGTGGTTGTTAATTGTGACGTAGTTATGAGCCTACCACAATCGCTGGTTATGAGGCTGGAGGCGGGGGTTTTCGAAGCGTCAAGAATGACTCAGCTGTTCAACTACCATATGCCATCACGCTGTGGTAGTAGATAGCATCAGAGGTTACGTACTAGTTAGTTGTAATAACTAAAGTGGGGGTTGGCCCTAGGCCTGGTTATGCGCCTTGTTAGGCTAGCCAACAGCGCTTCCCGCACTTATAATATAATTAATTATCAACTAACAATGTTTTTAGTAACGTAATCTTGCATTTAATATTTCATTTGAGTTAATCAATTAAAATCATGACGGAAGGGACTAAATCATTAGCTGCTAAATTAGGTTGGCTGACACGATTATATAATACGTGTGATGAAGCAGCTGGGACTAAACCTATAGACTATACTAGTTTAAACTCAGGTCTGCTAATGCTAAAAACTAAATGGGAAAAATATGAGGAGGCTTACTGCATATATGAAGTTAAATTAAGACAAACTGGGGATAAAGAAATTATTCAGTTGTGTTATCAATCATGAACACGAATGTCAAAGATATCTCGATAAAGTAATTGAATATGAGGGATTACTGGAGTGTGCTCATATTCCATCTACAGCTATAGCTTCTTTAACCCAAAGTTTGCAAGGTATTACGCAAGAACCCCCCCCCACAGGGAGATCACGATTATTACGCCTGAAGGTAATCAGCTATATTAGCCACCCTCAGAGTTTAAAGATCCCTCGTTAGTGGGTAGTTATCCTGCGCCTGTTACGCAAATCAAACGGCCTGTAATTAAGATTCAAACTTCTCAGCCTACCAGTAAACCACTTAGACCTACTCAAATAATAGATACAAACCCTATATCCAGGGCGACTTCTAGTGAAGTACGAATAATAAATTGTGTCTTATGTGCGGGGGAACATACGCCCTCCACATGTAATATCTATTCAGATTGTTACACGAGAGTTGAAAGGTTAATGCGCCTCGGTAATTGCCTAACCTGTCTCCGTGGTAAACATGCTTCAAATGCATGCCCTATAAGCTTAAGAACTTGTAGGAAATGTAAACAATCTGTTCATAACATCGCTCTTTGTCCTAACAGTGATACCAACTCAGACCCTACAGTAGTTAAAATGGCAGTCACTAATAAGAGTAGTTCAGCAGCTGTTCCCACTGCCGAGTTGAAGGTGTGCCATAATGGTAATGCAGTTATAGTAAAGACAATGTTTGACAGTGGTGCACAAAGATCCTTCATAAGCAGAGAGATAGTTGAATTATTACAACTACCCATAATTAATAAAGTGAACATAGCCATATCAGGTTTTCTCGCCAATAAAATAATGAGGCTCAAACCTATGACATAGTTCAACCCCTAGTCCAATTGGGAAGATATAAATGTAGGGTAGCTGCTGTAGTAGTAAATAATATTGGTATTAGTTTAACTGTTAATGGACTAAAGGACACAGCTGAAATGCTGAGGGATAATGGTGTTAAACTAGTTAGTAATACCTTCAAAGACGTTGATGGACCTTTCCAATTAATAATAGGAGCCGATTATTTTGGGCGTTACCTAAGGAAGGTCATCAAAATACATAACGTCTCAATGTTCACTAGTGCTGGTGGTAAGGTAATCACTGGGGAACAATTTGAAGAAAAAAAAATTGTTGAGTTAGATTTTTGAGCTTATTTAGACTAAAATTGGCATGCTGATTCCAAATCTGTAGTCAGTTTTTTTCTAGCACGTCAAGTTTTTTCTCCACAGCTTACCCTCCAGATAAGCAAAATTCCACTTGTGAGCTGTAGTAAAACTTGCCAGCTGATTACGATTTGACTCATCGAGAGCTATGTGGCAACTTGTTTGTGCAGTTACAATTGAGACAGTGCGGTGAGAGGTGTGTGCAGCTCCCAATAGGTCAGTACTATCAATATCTGCAAACAGAAAGCTAGGATAGTAGGAATTAGGAGGATTTGTTATGGCTTTTCTCTTAACCTTGTAACAACATACCATTGTAATTTCTATTTCGTTTTATGCTGGTTTTTTTTGTTTTCAAAGCTTGTAACTATTCCAGCTTAGTGTTTTATTTACATAGGTATATATTTCTTTTGTTTCAGATCATGTCTGCTCCTGCTACGTCTCGTCGTAAATGCCTAAACAACCCTGACTCCTTCTGCTATATATGTGGTAGTTTCACCATTCCAAGTCAGAGGGCAAGCATCAGCGTATTTGTCAAACAAGCATATTTCGCATATTTTAAAGTGAAACTCGGTGATCAAAACAAGCTATGGGCCCTCACAAAGTGTGCAAGCAGTGTGTCGAGAGATTACGGATGTGGACCAAAGGAACACGTGAAAAGTTGGCATTTGGTATCCCCATGGTTTGGCGAGAGCAAAAAGATCATTCCACAGACTGTTACTTTTGTTTAGTGAAAACATCAGGATTTAACAAGAAAAATAAAAGTAAAATAGAATATCCTAATCTACCGTCAGCTATAAGACCAATGCCTCATTCAGCTGAAATTCCAGTGCCAGTTTTCGAACAACTACCTCCTCTAGAAGATCTGAGTGATGTTGAAGAACGCAGTGACAGCAATGATGCAGATTTGACATTCACGAGGATTCAGTTCGTAGGGGATTTGATCAGCACGAGTTGAATGATTTAGCACGTGATTTGGGCCTATCCAAAAAAGCTTCAGAAATACTAGCATCAAGACTGAACGAGAAAAACATACTTGAACAAGGAGTGAAGGTATCATACTTTCGAACCAGAGAAAGTACATTTCTGCAGTACTTTCGAAGTGCCAGCGGTTTTGTGTTTTGCCATAACATTCCTGGTTTACTGAAGGAATTAGGGCTTTCAATCTACAATCCAAATGAATGGCGATTGTTTATTGATAGCTCAAAGCGGAGCTTGAAGTGTGTCCTTCTACACAATGGCAATTTGTTTGGCGCAGTCCCTATTGGGCATTCGGTCTGTCTTCGTGAAGAATATGGAGATGTAAAGAGAGTCATTGAGTTATTGCAATATGACAAACACAATTGGATCATCTGTGTTGACCTTAAATGGTGTCCTTCCTCTTGGTCAACAACGTGGATACACAAAGTATCCCTGCTTTCTCTGTATGTGGGATAGCAGAGCTCGAGAGAAGCATTGGGTTCAGACGAATTGGCCTCCGAGATCTGATCTTAAACCTGGAGATCCTAACATTGTACATGAGCCACTTTTTGACAGGAAGAAAATAATATTCCCACCTCTGCACATAAAACTAGGTCTCATGAAACAATTTGTAAAAGCATTGTCAACTGATGGCGACTGTTTGAAGTACATCATCTTGGCATTTCCTGGACTGTCAATTGAAAAAATCAAGGCCGGTGTGTTTGATGGTCCACAAATTCGACAGCTCATCAAAGATGAACATTTCAACGGTACTATGTCAGACCTTGAAAAGAATGCTTGGCTATCATTCAAAGACGTCGTCAAGAACTTTCTTGGAAATACACGTGCAAGTAATTACACAGAAATTGTTCAGAAACTATTGGAGAGCTACAAAGCGCTTGGTTGCAACATGAGTATTAAAGTACATTTTTTGCATAGCCATCTTGCCAACTTTCCGGAAAATCTTGGTGCTGCTAGCGACGAGCAAGGTGAACGATTTCACCAAGATTTGAAGATTATGGAAGAACGTTACCAGGGTAGATGGGATGTGGATATGATGGCTGACTATTGTTGGAGCATCAAACGCGATAGTCCTCAAGTTGAACACTCCAGACAAAGCTACAAACGTAAATTTTTACCTTAACCTGCACACAATTATAGCCTTATCCTTTCTAAAAACATGATAATGTTAAATAAACATTCTATTCATGCCTATTTCTTTCATTTTTCATTGTATGTTAACATTTGCAACTTTTTATAAAATAAGCACTGTTACTGTTATGTACAGTATTTTTCATATTTTTTAAGAAAACGAAAATCCTACAGTTCAAAAACTTGACGTGATAGAGAAAAACTGAGATCAGTTTTGGATTCAGCACCCAAAAATTACTTAATAACAAGTGTCAGACCTAACTCAACAAAAATTTGTTCCCCAGTGTAATGGGACCCATCCCACATACCCATACAGTCGAACAGGAAAGTATTCCTAGTCATGCACAGCCCCTATTAATTACCAGAATAGGAACCACTTTCTTGCCCACACCAATAAGTGAGGTTTTAGAGGAAATTGGTATTCCAGTTCATAATGAATATATTGCCACTAATAAAAATCCTAATAATAATGTGTCGCGAGGAGATAGCAACCTCAAATTGAATACAGGATTATGGTTTAAAGGCCCTACCTGGCTGAAAGAGTGTAATAATAATCCTAATATGGTTTCCACTCAGTCAGACATATCTGAAGATATAATAAGGGAATCTGAATTGATCCCAGATCCTGTGATAGACAGAAAAGTTTTCCTTATTGGTTAATACTCCCTGCAGGGTTAATACTCCCTGCAAGGTTAATACTCCCTGCAGGGTTAATACTCCCTGCAAGGTTGATACCCCTGCAGGGTTGATACTCCCTGCAAGGTTGATACTCCCTGCAAGGTTAATATTCCTTGCAGGGTTAATACTCCCTGCAAGGTTAATACTCCCTGCAAGGTTAATGTTCCCTGCAAGGTTAATAAAAGGGATAGCTCTGATCCTTTGAAGTTTTGTATCAGAACAATACAGAAGCAGGTATTTCCTGAGGAATATCAGCTATTGGCTTCAGCCAGCCCCCATAGGAACAAATTGACCATATTGGGTCTGTTCCTTGATCATGAGGGTATTAGGTGTCGAGGTCGAAATTTTCAAGCTGATCTTCCAAATAAAACCTGCCATCCCATACTAATTCCCAAACGCCATCATCTTACTAAATTGTTGGTGGAAGAATATCATAGGAACTCATTACATGGCGGAATGGCTACAATATTAGCCGATATCAGATGTAATTTTTGGATAAATCATGGTAGACAGGCTGTCAAATATTACCTCAAATCTCATTAAATGTAATAGATCTGAGTGTAGACTAGTCTCCTATCTAGGTCCCCCTGAACTTCCCGCTGATAAAGAGATCCTAAAACCATTTGAGGTCAATGGTGATGACTATACTGAGGATACTATAACATTAGGAGATAACTCTCCCCCCGATCAAGTATATGTCAGCATATGCACTGGTACCTCTATCAAGACTATTAATTTTAAAATAGCCAAAGACCACAGTGCCGAAACCACTATTGAAATGTTCCGGCGCTATGTGGCCTGGGGTGATGTCACATGAAGCGTAACTTCAGTTTCTTCAGTAACTTCAGTAAGCCGGCTCCCAGTGTGGAAATTATCCACCAAACACCCTCTCATAATTGGTAGAGTGGTAGTTTGTTTCCCCCCTCCCCCTAGTGAGAGGTATTTTCCGCTCCTAATAGGAGGGCGCGTATAGGGATATGTATATATAATTGTAATGGTAATGGGTAATAATTAAGGTAATTTAAGTAAATGATTAGTACTGGGATAGGATAAATTAATATTCCCAGTGGTTAATAAGCATTGCACTTAAATAATTAACACCTTGATTTTGAAGCGCGGTCATTGGCCGCCGCCCATTAGATTCTAGGCCACCTGACATGATACACGTGTCATAGGTATTGGTAGCGGGGGTCTCGCCCACATCGGAGAATCAGTACACCCAGACCCTCCGTGAGGATAACATCAATCTAATATACGTGCTTGCTTGTCTACAAGTACAAGTACCATTCCAGTTCCCGTGAGAGTAACATCTCTTTGATCTTATCTGATTACATTGATAAGAATTGTATATAGACTCTTTTGTACATATAGCTTAAAATCAAAGGACATGTGTAAAGAAACAACACACTGATAACAATAGCCGTGCGTCAAGTAACTTGGTGTGAAAGCAAAAATTAAATATGTATGTGACATAAATTCCCACAGCAAGTGTGAAAACCAAACCCCCAAAGAACAAAACTTAAATATACGTGAGGCTCACCAAAACACGGCTTGAAACTTAAACACGCTAACTCTAAACACAAAAGATGGGCACACACAAAATAACACGGCAATACTCACAATAATGAAAATAGGAGGAAAAGGCTGCTAAAATCCGGCACAGGTCACACTGGTAATACCCTTGGTATGGTATGAAGGCTTAAGTCACACTGACTTGCTAAAGATTCCTTGCTTAGAAGAAGCCTCCGGAACCGAAGCTCAAAACAAAAAACAAAACAGTGAAGCTTCAACTGAACCACCAAAGTGAAAGGGGAGGGACATGAAAAGAGGGGGAAAACGAGGAGAAAAAAAAGAAAGGTAGTTAATGAAGTGGTCGTAACACTAGATGCAAAAAGTGACAACATATTGCTGATACACTCGATAATGGCTATACTCTTAACTACATAAAATCAGGAATGATGAAATGGTCTGGACCAGGGGTGGGGAACCTGCGGCCTTAAGGCCGCATGCGGCATTCTAGGCCATTAAGTGTGGCTTTTTGAATGAAACCAAATTTTGCAGAACAAATCCTTTTATTTTTATTAATGTTTTGGTTCGTCTTTTATTATTTTAATTTTAATATTTTTTTAATATTTTTTATATTTGTGTTGCCACGCCGGGCGAGCTAGGCAGCCTAGTAGCACAACGTGATGCTAAGGCCCCGGACACACTAGACCGACAGAAGTACGTACCATGGGACCTCATTTTGGAGTTTAAGTTTTTTTTAATGTTGATTATTGATGGTAAGGGCATATGTATTCAGAAACTGACGGATGACATCTTGTCATACTTGAGCAATTTGTGCTAGGAGGCGAAATCCAAGATGGTCGCCATCGAATCTGGGAAAATCTATTTTCCTCATATCTTCGTAACTATATGAGATAGAAACACGAATGCAAGGTCATTTTATATGTTTTCAGGCATCAAGATTACAATGCTGCCATTATTATATCAATAAAACACACAAAAAACAAGATGGCCGCCATAAATGTTTTTAATTGCAAAAAATTGACTTTCTCAACAGCCATTACTAGATCTGATTAATGACATGCACTAGCACGGATTGGCAAGGTCTGTGTGGTATTATTCATAAAATAAACGCTTATTTGTATATTATTTTGCATTTATTGCAACGATGCATGAGTTAATTTCTGGTTAAATCACATGAGACACAACTTGTTGGTTTAATCACTGAAAACATTTATGTATTCTGTTAAACGTAAGATATGGATTTTGATTTTTCGACTGATAGTCACTGTCACAAGTCACAAAGCATTTGTGTTGCGGCAAATTCCATCGTGACAGGCACAGAACATTGTGCACGACAGATTGGCACTCCGGCAACCACATCTGGATGAACGACAAGGTGCGTCACTCTCGCATCCACACCTGATCAGTCGCAAGACAGCATCTGGTGCAAGGCTGACTGTATCCAGGACTGTCTGTACTGTACTGTACTGTACTGTACTGATCACTGTACAAGTGATCTGTTGGTTTCATCTTTCTTCCATCCATATTTTTCAACGTCCAGTTCTGGTGGATCCGCGTCTTTCACGGCGCGCCATATGGATGCTTGATGATGCGCACGTTTCACGTTTTCCTCGAAGGCCTCGCTGGTCGGTGGTAGAGAGCATAATTTTGGTGTTGATGTACACAACGTGCCAAAATATTGTTCGCGACATCATAACACATACGGGAATTCAGAAAATGTACTCTATGGCAGCCTACTGACTTCCGAGAGATATCTTACATATGGCAGCTTGTTTAAGGTATGGGCAGTCCATCAAGACCGTTGAGGAATGTTCAGATGCCACTTATCAATTATAGACGAAGCATTTTAAAAAGTATCGCCTTCCTTCCCGCGAGTAATTTGAACAGACGCGCATTGGTATAACTATCATTATTTTCAGAATGGGTGGCAAGAAAGACCTAACAAAAGAGAAAATTAAAGTTATTGTATCTCTACACAAGGCAGAGAGGCCAGTGGAAGAAATATCAAGGATTGTGGATGTTACGAGGAAATTTGTGCATAAGTGGGTGGAGAGTTTCGGGGTGGCGTGGCGGGGTGGCGACAGCCGCGACACCGTAACATTATAAGTGGCCAGGGCGAGGATGTAAAAGTCATATCGCAATATTTTTCTTGCTCTTATTTGAGGATGGGCATCCACTTGACGTTTCATGACATTTAGAGTGCTTGCTGATGTTTTACATCCTCACCCTGGCCACTTATAATGTTACGGTGTCGCGGCTGTCCATGCATGCATGTTATGCATGCATGCAAACCATGCATAAATTAGCGTTAAATAAATAAATAAAATCATCAATCGGGTAATTTTCCCGATTGATGAGGTTATTTATTTACTTATATATTTCGTTTTCTGATAAATGAATTAGTACCATGTATAAATTGGCGTTGACTAAATAAATAACCTCATCAATCGGGCAAATTACCCGATTGATGATTTTATTTAGTTAGTTAACGCTAATCTATGCATGGTTCTAATTCATTTATCAGATAACGAAATATAGCAATGGAAAGCTAATAAAATTGCGCTTCTATTGACACCCTTCATGATAAAAGTTGACTTGCAAAGTTTTAAATGGCGAAGAGTTGAAGTGAATATTAAGTTCATGCATATTTCTTCAGAGTCTCGTAATGGCATTTCTTTAGTGTGTTTGACTGTTTTTTATTTGATAATATTATAGAACAAACATTTACGAAGATTACAGTATATCATATATACTGATAAACCAGTTTATATGATCCGTATATATATATATATATATATATATATATATATATATATATATATATATATATATATATATATATATATATATATATGAATCCGAGCGGCCCTCCGACTTCAGCCCCTTGTGCGACGGGCCGTTATTCCGTGCGCAGTCCAGGTATACAGTGGTCTATGATGTGGCATATCGCAAAAAAAATCTATCAGAAACACCCAAAAATCTTCAAGTACTATATGTATCTCTTGTGTTAACGTGCTTCTGATCAGCGCGCTTCCTTTTGTGACGTCACCGAGCCGTGGCGCATCGTCTGCTTGTCGTGAGGGGCGTTTTGGAAGCTCGGGGAATTTTCAGATTTTGATTGCGGATTATTTAAAAACGGCTGACTGGATGCAAAACGTGACGACATATTGTTGATATACTCGTTAATGGCTATAGTTTGATTGCATTAAATCAGGAATGATGAAATGGTCTGGACGATTACTTTAAAATAATATTATTAATATGAAGGTTAAAAGAAAACATGAGGTTAAACCGACGGCAAGGAAGAAGTAAGGACACGCACGGACTGAACGCGAATGAGCCAGAGCTAAAACAAAAATAGACGGTAAATTAAGTTGCCGACTTCGGGTTTTTTCGACGTTCAAAGGTTCAAGAAATCAATGATTACCATAGGCGAATTTTGGTGAGGAAGCCGTAAGAAGCCGACTTCTTGTAGCTTGCGTTTTCTGTTAACGCGAGGCACTTTTAAGAAGCCGGCTTCTTACGGATTGGCCCAGCTGGGCAAGCCGTAAGAAGCCGGAAGAAGCGAGAGCCAGGGCTCGCTTCTCACGGCTTATTGCCGTGACGTCAGAGATAACAACAAATATGGCGGGAAGGGCAGAGCTTGTGACACTATTTTTACAGCTTAACTGCTGCCCCGAAACACGTTACAGGCAACATCGAGTCACTAGCTTCCCATGAGAACACTTACAAGTAATAATAGTTGATAAAATAATACATGATAAGAACCATACTCCTGACTGTTTTTGAAGTGGATAATTTAAGCTTTTGAGTAACTATTATTACTTGTAATTGTTCTCATGGGAAGCTAGTGACTCGATGTTGCCTGTAACATGTATCAGGTCAGCAGTTAACCTGTAAAACCAGTGAAATAAGAGCGATGAATGGAGGTTTACAGGATTTCGCGCCTTGACAATATTTTGCAAAACAGCGGGACAGGCGGAACTAGTAATAGAGTGAATATCGTCGTAGAAATAATGTAATTACAGATAACAGGACACAAGTAAACACACAGATGTACATTCAAAAGCATGGACTTATTACCTTAAGACCACGTATAAGAATATATACAAGGTACCGTAGATAACGCACTATATAGTCGCCAGTCAATTGCTACTGCACTAATGTCGCCAGGCACAATATATTACGAATTTTAGCATCCCTACAGACTTTTATGTGCCACTGAAGACACGTAGTGTGGTGTACATAATATAAACTACTGTGGATGCGTCTTCAGTGGCACATACAAATCAGTAGTGATGCTAAAATTCGTAATATATTGTGCCTGGCGACATTAGTGCAGTGGCAAGTGACTGGCGACTATTGTGCTATCTACGGTAGAGCAGCTGATAGGTATATATTGTGGAAATGACTAGCATTGCGTTTAATTCAGTATGTTTATGAGAGAAGATGTGGTTGGATATGAGTTGAAGATGACAATTCGTCATTGTGTGCACATTCACCTTTTTTTTTGGCATTAAATCAATCAATCAATCGTCATTGTGTGGTTGTTTTGTTTACAGCTATCAGCTGTGATCGCCGAGCAGGCGAGCCCCGACAAGAAGCTGACAACTGTCAGCCGTTCTGGCGAGGCACGCAAACGAGAGAAGCCGGCAAGAAGCCGGCTTCTTACGGCTTCCTCACCAAAATTCGCCTCATGAGTTTTTGGACGATTGTAGAACCTGCATGTATGATATGATGTTATTCGTGCCCTATAATCATTACTGAAGATAAGAATTACTGATGAAACCCCCATGTTTCCAAATTTGTCAAGTTTTGTTTCTGGGCTATTATATCTTCCTCATTCTAGTGCCACAGCAGAAAGGATATTTTCATCTGTAAACAATTTAAAAACAAAACAAAGAAACAAACTCTCAACCAGAACTCTAGTTGGACATACAAAGCGGTATTTGAAAGGCCGGGAATGTTTCAATTTTACTGTAAATGATAAACTAGTCAAATGATGATTTCAGATATCTACAAATACCATGAAAATGATGATTCGAGTGATGATAGTATCTAGTATGCAAATGTGTTATTCTATTCTTTCTTTCTGGCTTAGTACAGTATATGTCCAGCATATTAGTTGGATTATATTTAAGTTCCCCAAGAGGCTAAGAGCATTAATATTTTCAATTATTTCTATATCATATTTCTAAGCAATTTAAGGAAATATATCATCTCCATCAGCCTAAAGTAGAAAATTTTATTAAATGTATTTTTTATTAAATGCTCATGAGGCTGTATCCTATTACTGCCTTCTTTTTTTTACAGTCCTTGTGATGATTTATAATAAAAAAGTGAATTATGCTACTTCATGTGTAATGTAATATATTGTGTAAAACAAAGTATGAATTATTTGTATTGATGATTGATGATGATGATGTTGACCACTGATGAGGTCAGTGTCATCATGGATCACCAAGTACTTTGGATCATCGATACCAAGTACTTTGCTTGAAGTATCGGTTATTATGAGTAACTACCTTGTATAAAAAATATAAAATATGTTTAGTAAACACGTCGTGTCTGTAGTCATATGGCGGCAAGTGGCAGGCGGCAGCTCAATACTCATCTCTCTGATACTCACTGATAGTACATGCAATACACAAGGCATAAGACCCCCCACAAACACAAACGAAAATATGATAGGTTCAGTAATTCTTAGTCACTTACCAAACGGTATTTCAGTATCGTAGCAGAAGTCAACCATCCCACTCATTTTGAAATTACCGCCGCAAACACAAAAAAACACTCACGTAGGGAGTTGCCTGGCGTAAAAAATGTATTTGGTATGTTACATTTTTTTACCTTCTTGTATATTTTCACAAATATTTTGCGTATGTTTCTTGAGTACTCATAATACTCGATACCAAGAAAAAAGTATCGATACTTTCGATACAAAGGTGGTATCGAAAGTATCGATATTTTGATATCCATACGCCCACCACTATCCCCTACATCCCGTGTTTTGCCTGTTTTTGCTGGATTACATAATGGGTGGAAAACATACGGATGGCACAACGATTCAAGCAATCATTGATCTTTACAAGGCTGGGATCAATAATAAGGAAATTTGCAAGCTTAAAGGACTGAAGCTTACCGTAGAACAGTGCAAAATTGTCTTGCTGACAGTGTACCACGTCACCTTCAAAGGGTCATCAAGAGGAAGGGCTACGCAACGAAATACTAACTACAATTGTAAATGTTGATATTCTACATTATTTTGTTATGTATAAACATGGTGCTTCATACGTGTAAACATTCCCTTTTCGGAGGCGCGCAGTGATTATCCACGCACACTAGTTGACTCTGTGACGGACAAATCGAGACAGAGAAAGCAGCGGGTGGCAGGGTGGTGGCAACCAAAAGTGGCTCGTGTGAATGCTGCCATTTGAAAACACGGTTTCTATCGTTTGTCACGGTGGCCGGCCGTGGTGGTGGCCGGCCGGCACAGTGGTGTGGTCGGAAAAATGGATCCGCCCGCCACGACTCGCCACTATTTTGTGGTCGCCACAAAAAAGTGGTCCGTGTGCATGCAGCCATAGAGATGCGTGTGTTCTATTTTGACCATTTTTTTGTGGCGGCCACTGACCATTAAAAAGTGTCTCGTGTGAACCCGGCCTAACAGCGGCTAGTGTCGACACGGAGTGGCGACCACAAAATCGCTGGTGTGCCAGTGGCCTAAAATAGGCTGCTAATGTATACACTGGGGGACAATAAACGCCAGTTTTTATTTTTTATTTTGCTACTCTCTGCGGCCATTCTTTGCTAATCTAGGGGAGCGAGGTAGCCTTGCAACACAGCGGTATGTTATGATACGTAACTAATGTGTACATTGGGAGGCAATGAACGTTAGCTGGGGTTTTTTACGTATTTTCTACCGCCACACTCTCTGCTACTCTCTGATGCCCCACACTTGCACCAGCCTCCCACACTCTGACACATTCCCACCAGTGTCGTATACTATACTACTCACACACACTCTCTCAAACTACCTACCACACCTACAGGAGTCTAAATCATACTTGAGGCAAGATATAAAATTACTTTTATCTGAGTCGCGAGACGGGCGGTATAAAATACGAGAAAAAAACAGCTAACGTTCATTACCTCCCAATGTACACATTAGCTACGTATCATAACATACCGCTGTGCTGCAAGGCTACCTCGCTCCCCTAGGTAGATTAGCAAAGAATGGCCGCAGAGAGTAGCAGTGTAGCAAAATAATAAAATAAAAAAATCTGGCGTTTATTGTCCCCCAGTGTATACATTAGCAGCCTATTTCAACATCACGCTGTGCTACTAGGCTGCCTCGCTTGCCCGGCGTGACAACACTGCAGCAGAAATACATAGCTGGCAACCAGACCGGTGGGCTGCAGTCTGCACTACCAAGCCAGGCGGGACCCAGATTTTCAACGAGTGCCAACAGTCAGTCCATCATGTCAAAGAAGACCAAGAGAACGCTGAAGGAAGAAAACAGATGTTTTAATGAGTATTGGGAACTGCAATATTATCTTATGTCTGCTAAAAATAAGATGATTTGCTATCTTTGTGATACTGCAATATCAACATTGAAAAAATTCAATGCTCATCAGCATTATGCCACTCTAAAGGACTACAAATATTTCATATTAGAGGGAGAGGCGCGAAAGGTTGCATTGCAGAAATTAAAGGATACAAAGCAAAAGCAAAGACAATTATTTCAAGCAGCGGTAAGACCTGAAAATAATGCCACTGTAGCAACTTATAAAGTGGTTTATATACTCGGGAAGAAAGGGAAGCCATTCAGCGATGTGGAAATCGTAAAAGAATGAATGCATTGTCGAAGTTGTAGGATGCTTAAACCCCGATAAGGTTTCAAAGTACAAACAACTGCCTCTTTCAAGGGGTGCGTTTGAGAAGGAGAATTTGAGCGGTGCGAGCCGCTCAAATTCTCTCTCAAACGGCTGTGCGCGACTCAGGCGGACAGCGCAGCGCAGGTGGCTACCGAGCGCCCAACTCACAGAGGTAAGGCGCTCTGCGTGGTGTGACGTCATGACAACAACAATGGCCGCCCAAACAGAGACAAATTTATGCTATTCCTGCCGATTACAGTCGAAAGACTACCGAACTAAAATGGCTCACCCCTCTTTTTTATTTTATTCTCTTACTGTCTTCTTTATAGGGACTGGCAACTAAGCGGGCTTTGTGCTACCCATTTTTGTTGTGCCCTTGGCCAGTTCTTTGTGATGTAAAAATAAAATAAAATAAAAATGTTATCCCGCAACATGCATTGACATGCACTGCTAAGTAGCTACTGTACTGGAGCCTACTTATAATTAATAATGAAAATACAGTAAATAGGAGTGATAATTTACGATATTAGTGGTCCAATGAACAGTGGAGGGAGAAAAATTTATTCAAGTTCACAATACATCCCCTTATATAAGCATTAGGTATTTCCTAGTATTTTTTTTGGTAATGTGCAGTTTAAACCAATACAAGATCGGTGGTTTTAGATATCCTGAACGTTTCATTCTCATCATAAGGAGTATTTCTAACCCCTACAACAGCCGGCAGGGTATATGTGCAGTTTAAACCAATACACGATCGCTGTTTAAATATCCTGACCGTTTCGTTCTCATCGCTAAGGAGTATTTATAACCCATACAAAAAATAACACAAGGTGGTCTGGGGGGATGAAACCCCCCTAGTGAAGTTAGGCTACGTAATCAATGCCCAGGTTAGGTTAGTTAACTAGTGGGGGGTTCTGGGGTAGAGCAGCTCCCCCAGTTATGTCAGGAGAGTATTGATTGAAACTGCATATTTACCGCCGGCAGGAATAAAAAATAACAAGGAAGGTCTGGGGTGGGCGAAACCCCCTCAGTGAGCTAAGGCTATGTAATCAATGCCCAGGTTAGCTAGGTTAGTTTAGGTCTGGGGGGTTTGTAGCCCCGCCAGTTATTTCAGAAAAGTATTGGTCAATAGGGAGTATTGGTTGAAAATGCATATTTACCATTTCTTTTGCTGTTATTTCAATTATTTATACCTTTATATTATACAGAAATACTTTATACCCCTTAATCTTAAATACCCCTTTTTCACCCACCAGTTAGGGTAGGTTAGGTTATAGTTAAGAATGAAATTTTATTGGTTACTAGCCGCAAAGCCGCCCTCCGGGCGGACTTTTTGGCTAGGTCCTGCGGAGGGCTAATGGTGGGCCTTCGGCCCACCACCTGTGTTTGATGGGCCTTCGGCCCACCAAACACACCTTTCTGGAGAGTGTGTTTGGTGGGCCTTCGGCCCACCAAACACACTCTCCAGATAGCCCCTTCTAACTTTCCTGAAATCATGGATATAGCAATGTATGTATTAACGCCTTACCCATCACCCCCCACCCATTCACTCACCCATTACCCATCACCCCCCACCCATTCACTCACCCATTACCCATCACCCCCCACCCATTCACTCACCCATTACCCATCACCTCCCACCTATTCCCTCACCCATCACCCATCACCCCCCACCCATTCACTCACCCATCACCCCACACCCATTACCCATCACCCCACCCATTCACTCACCCATTACCCATCACCCTACATCAAGGTTTCCTCAATTCTCGTAACCCACATTTTTTTCCTCACAATTCTCGCTAATAGGCTGCTAAAAAAGAAGAAGAAAAAAGTGATCGGATCATCTCATAAGTGGGCTTAAAAGTTGCTCCTGGTCGAGCTGGTTCCAAAACTGTGCTATATGATGGGATTGGGGCACGGGGGGCGGCACCTATAGCGGACACACACACACACACACACACACACTTTCGCTTATATTATTATAGATATTTTTACTAGTTAGGATGCATATACGGCCGGGCGAGGGTGGCGGAGGTGGTATTTCAGCTCCAGATGTGTAATATGTGGCAGCAATGATATCTATGATAATACGATTGATCATTTAATAGACAGCTACTAAACAATCCAAAATTCATTAGTTAGAAAAGCTAGGTTATCTTAGCAATCTATTTAGGTTAGGTAAATTGAATTAGTTAAATTGAAAACAATAATGTTTGACAAAACAAAAATAAAAACAATGAGTTCTTCTGTTTCAGAATGTCCTATCGCTGTAAAAATATGCCTTCAGATTATCTCTATAAGTGGCAGGTTAGCTATATAAGTTTGTACAAAACTCTATGAGCTAGAGGAAAACAAATAATTTGCATATATATATATATATATATATATATATATATATATATATATATATATATTATATATATATAACAACTTTATTTATCACAGTAATCCGACATTATAAGCGAACGATGATGTTCATTGTTCAAGCATTAGTCAAATCATATATTAACACTGTCATATTGTAATTTAATTTCATCTGCCTATTTTCGTCGATAGTTCCAGTTCTTGGATCTTGATATTACAATACACAATATATACATTTAATAAGCTTTTACCAGTGTTTCTGCATTCAGAGATTACATACCAGGTGGTATGGTGGTATCCAACAGTGAAATACACTTTATTCTTCATTTTCATTTATTCCAAGTGAAACCGTTACCAAAATTTCCGCGTCGGCGAGTGTTACACGTCGGCGACAGTTCTCGGTTGGTGTTTCGGCGAGAATTCCTATTGGCGACAGTTTCATAAACCTGTTCACGTATCCCTACACCCTACCGCCAATAACACTATAGTCGCCACTGCACATATGTCGCCAGGCGCCATATATTACGAATTTTAGCATAACTACAGATACATAATTGTATGTGCCACTAAAGAGGCATGCATAGTAGTTTATATTATGTACCTGTCTTCAGTGGCACATGCAAGTCTATAGTGATGCTAAAATTAGTAATATTTAGCGCCTGGCGACAAAAGTGCAGTGACGACTATAATGTTATTGACGGTAGTTGGTTGACGGTGCCCGAGATTCGTAGCATTTCACCTCTCAGCGACAATTACCATTAAACAATAATCAAATAGTCGTCAGGTACAGCGTACGCCATTTCACTTCCGTACTGTGCGTGGGCAGCTAGAGGGCAGTAGAGGAAAATGGTGAGGCGAGTCAAGAGCCCACAGTCTGAGCTGTGGCGTCGTCGTTTCCATGGTAACGGCGACGTTTTGTTTACATACCACTGCGAGGCGTCCAAAAGCGTTTGATAAGAGGGGTACAGAAACCTGAACGGCGCAAGCCGGTCAAATTATTCTCCTCAAACGCAGCCAAGGTGAACCATAACTGATCTGCAGCATGAATTAGCCCTCAACGTAACAGAACAACTTCACACAATACTCCAAAAGGAAAATATATATTATTCAATTGTTTTGGATGAATCAACTGATACTACTGACTCGGCGCAGGTTTTATACTTCATTCGGGGCATAACAGAAGATTTTCTTTGCTACGAAGAGTTGCTGGCTTTGGGCACTCTTACGGGTAGAACACGAGGAATAGATATCTTCACAAACTTTCAGGATATATGTCGTGAAATTGGATGGATTTGATTAATTTAGTGAGTATATGTACAGACGGTGCACCTTCCATGACAGGAAAACGTGAAGGATTTATTCAATCAATCAATCATTGGGGGCATACGCCGGGGGGCGCGTCGCCTCGCCCACCCTACGACGCCACTCCCGGGGGTCACCACGCGCGAGTTCCCATGCAGGCTCCTTTCCCATACCAAGCAGCTCTCGACAAGAAACATCAACTTGCCCCAGCCACGAGCCTTGTGGGCGCCCCCTTGGCCTCCTCCACGCCGGATTGTCTCTTACAAATACAACCCGATGGGAAGGATCGGTTTCAGGGTAGCGTGCCACATGCCCATATAGCCGAAGTTGGCGCTGACGGACTATGCAGGTAATAGGCCTCGATTCAGTCTCACGGTGCAATCGCTGATTTGACACGTAATCATCCCAGCGATACCCCATGATTCTGCGAAGACACTTATTACCAAAGGCATTGATTCGTCTCTTCAAGTCACTATTTAGTGTCCATGTCTCACAACCATAGAGTAAGACAGGGATCACAAGCGACTTGAAGATCCGGATCTTTGTCCTCCTGCACAGGTACCGACAACGCCAAATACTCCCGCTGAGCGAGTCCATAACACCGTGGGCTATGCCAATCCGTCGTAAGACTTCTTGACGTGACCCGCCGTCATTATGGACTGCGCTACCAAGGTATGTAAAACTTTCCAAGATCTCAATGTCCTCGCCACACGCATGAACAGACTGTACTGCTTCATCTAATAAGTCTCCAAATACCTGGACCTTGGTCTTGAGCCAGGAGACCTCAAGTCCCAAAGGCTTTGCCTCCTCGTGCAGCGCCTCGAGAGCCATCACCAGGACCTCCAGCGACTCAGCAAAGATTACTGCATCATCGGCAAAAACAAGATCAGTGATCTTGGTGTTGCCGACGGATGCTCCACAATCACTTTGATCTACAACCTTGTCCAATACCCAGTCCATACAAGCGTTGAAAAGTGATGGGGCAAGGACGCACCCTTGCCTCACTCCTGTATTCACAGGAAAGAAGCTGGATACACCTGCCCCACACTTCACAGCACTCTCAGTCCCAGAATACCGACCAGTTATCAAACCAATAGTCCTTGCAGGAATCCCTCGAAGTCGCAGAAGATCCCAGAGTGACTCACGATGCACTGAGTCAAACGCCTTCTTGAGATCAACATAGGCTGCAAGCATCCCCTGTCGTAACTCACGTCGGCGTTCCACCAGGACACGAAGCGCTAGGATACGGTCCGTTGTTGACTTACCAGGCGTGAACCCAGACTGCTGAGGTCTCTGATGCTTCACCAGATGACTGCGATTTCGTGTCAGCAATAGATGGGCAAGCACCTTGCCTGGTACGCTGAGCAATGTAATACCGCGGTAATTGTTGCAGTCCTGACGGTCCCCTTTCCCTTTCCAGATAGGGACGACCAGCCCCCTTTTCCAGTCAGGAGGAATGGTACCTGATTGCCACACGGCAGTCAGGACAGCATGCAACCCGCGGATCATGGCCTCACCCCCAGCTTTGAGGAGCTCCGCACTGATATTACAAACACCAGCTGCCTTTCCACCCTTCAACTTTGCTACAGCCTCTCTGACTTCGTCAAGAGAGGGTGCGGTTTCGTCAATGGGAGGATCGGCATCCACTGCCTGTAACCCAGTGGTGTGAAGCTGCTCAGTTGGAGGGTCCACCGTGAACAACTGCCCAAAGTACTCAGCCCAACGAGCCATCTGCCCATCCATGTCCGACACGAGGCGCCCAACTGCTGTTCGAATAGCACTCGCCCGAGAAGGAGACTTGGAACGGAGCTTCTTCAGGGCTCGGTAGGCGGGTCGGAGGTCATTAGCGTTCAAATGACCCTCGACATCCTCAGCGAGACTCCTGACATACCTCTCCTTGTCTCTCCTCAGGAGGGTTCTAGTCCGGCGTGACAGAGCCCTGTGCTGGTCCCGGTTCCCAGCCAGCCTGGCAGCGCGACTCTCCTCGATTTTCTCCAGCGTCTCCGTCGAGACAAAACCACGCCTTGACCTCGGGCGCTCCCCAATACACTCCTTGGCAGCCTGTAGAGTTGCACGTTTGAAGGTATCCCACAGTTCTACAGGATCCCCGAGAGCACCGAGCACATCAAACCGATTTGAGACTGCCACCGCATACTCATGAGCACATGTCAAGTCCTTCAGTTTCTCAAGATGAAACACAGTATGGTTACCTCATGAGATTCTTCTGGACTTGACATGAAGCTTAAGTGTAGCAACAACAAGTCTGTGATCTGTTCCAAAGAACTCAGCACTCCGGTAAACCCTGCAGTTCTGGAGGATCCTCCAACGAGTACTAACGAGGATGTGGTCGATCTCCTTAGCTACCCCTCCGGCATTACTATACCATGTCCAGCGGTGCAGCTCTGGTCTCTGATACCAAGAACCTGCAATTCTCAACCTTCTGGACCTTGCAAAGTTCAGAAGCAGAGAACTGTTGGTGTTTCTGGTACCGGAGCCATGGGGACCAACACACAACTCGTAGCCATCTCTCACAGTGCCAGTAGTAGCATTGAAGTCGCCCAAGACAATGAGTGTGTCCCGAGGAGGACACTGGTCTAATACAGAGTCGAGTTTGGCGTAGAACATCTCCTTCTCTTCAGTTTTACGCATCTCGGTAGGAGCGTACACTGCAACAAGAGACATGAAACCCAGAGTGTGTTTCATCCTCACCCGCATTATACGCTCATCAACCGGAGTAACCTCAACAACTGATGGCTGCAGTTTGCTGGAGATGCCTATAGCTACTCCCCGTACACGGTGACCATTGCTCATGCCGGACCAGTAGTAGGTGTAACCCCCACTGCTAGTCTCGCCACTGCCAGGCCTCCTCGTCTCAGAGAGTCCCACTATATCCACCCTCAGCCTACTGAGCTCGCCCGATAGGAGAGGTAGTCGATGATCGTCTGAGAGGCTCAGAACGTTCCACGAGCCCACACGAAGAACCCTCCGCAGGTTGATCCCAGGAGTGATTCGACGGGCAGGCGCCGCCTCAGCACCGCCCCGGCCACCCCCATAAGAAAAAAGGATTTATTGCACAGGTAAAAAAAATATTACCTGATCCAGATGCTCTCCTTTCTTTTCATTGTATCTTACATCAGCAAAATCTCTGTGCTAAATGTACTATTTTAAGCGACACTTTGCAACAAGCTGTAAGTATTTGTTAACTATATTCGTGCAAATGCAACACGGCATCGTCAGTTTCGTAACATGCTAAAGCTGGATGATGAGGTATTCAATGTGGATTTACCGTATCATTCTAAAGTGCGTTGGCTATCGCAGGGACAGGTGTTAGCAAAAATGTTACCTTTGTGAGAACAGATAGTGAAATTTTATGCAGAACAGAATCAGCAATGTGAATTACTGAAAGAAGATTTCGCTCGATTTAGAAATGCTGCATTTCTGTGAGATATCATGTCAAAGCAAAATGACTTTTATGAATATTTATTTGCAAGGTAAAACTAAGTCTATATATGATATGTGGCAAAAAATCCAAGCATTTCGAAAAAAACTATCTTTTTTCAAAACTCTTCTTCAAAAGGAAATTTCGGGTGAACATTTTCCCCAGTTAGCAAAGGTCGTTGATGAGCAGGAGGATTCATGCAAATCATTTGAAGAATACGCAGCTGTTATAGACTTATTAATTGGAGAATACAATGAAAGGTTCACTGACTTTGAAAATCATGACATCACACTCAAATTAGCATTTCAACCTCACCTAGTTGATGTCTCCAAGGCTCCTAAAGAACTACAGATGGAATTGGTTGAGCTCTCACAAGATGACATTTTAAAGTCCTTATTTGACGCTAAGAAAGATCCAATTGATATATGGAAAAAGGCAATAGAATACCCACGCCTTCGGCAACATGCACAAAAAATGCTTTCTTGCTTTTCAACCACTTATTGCTGCGAATCTACATTCTCCTACATAACCTAAATCAAGACGCCCTTAAGGTCACAAATGACGGATACCCATCTAGAGGATCAGCTGAAACTGCGGACCTCCATGCTGCAACCAAATATTCAAATGCTTTCCTTCAAAAAGCAGTCGCAACAAAGTCATTACAAGGTTAGTCAACTTAAAAAAAAAAAATTCTTTCATTTTTTGAAGTAAGTACATAGTAGTTAGATTTTTACAAAATAATGTAGATTTTGAAGTATATCTAATTGAAGTTTCTTGAATGCGGCCTTATTACATTACAGCTAACTTAATGCGGCCTTCCAATATGAAAAGGTCCCCACCTCTGGTCTGGACGATTACTTTAAGGCGTGGTCTTCGGCGCCCCCTTAATACGGCGGCTTGAATGCCGTATTGGGGCTGGGTGTCCGTTGGTCCCGTGGAACAAGCGCTTCCCAGCATCACCGTCTTCCATACTAAACTCGCAATTCCCATAGTTCCATACAAGTGCTTGTGGGCCCTTCGGACCCATGTATTGATGTTTGTAGTAGTAGTATATATTAGATAACATGTGATTGCAAACTCCAATCGTGTTGTTGCAGTCGTTGGTCACTGGTCAAAGTGCCTCGGGGTAGACCACGTTCCGTGTGATTCCAACCCTTTGTGTTCCGTGTGATTCCAACTCACTCACTCACACTCACACACTCACTCACACTCACACACGCACAGAAAAGTCCATGAGTCTACCGAGTTTGTGGAATGCGGCAAGACGTAACCGGAGAGATTTTCCTGTAATCTAATACTCCTTAAGTGTTTTTAGCCCAAAACCCCCTTCAAAATGATTCAATCGACATGGGACCAAGCCGCTTACCACCTACGATTTATTTGCGATTTTGTGAGCCTACTCACATCAAAATTGAATTTACAGTTTCGGCTACCCAAAACAGACAGACAGACACACCCATACACAGACAAAGGCTACTCTTATAGTATACTAGCCGCAAAGCCGCCCTCCGGGCGGACTTTTTGGCTAGCTCCTGCGGAGGGCTATTGGTGGGCCATCGGCCGGCCACCTGTGATTGGTGGGCCTTCGGCCCACCAAACACAGACTCTCCAGATAGCCCCTTCTAACTTTCCTGAAATCATGGATGTAGAAATGTATGTATTAACGCCTTACCCATCACCCCCCACCCATTCACTCACCCATTACCCATCACCCCCCACCCATTCACTCCCCCATTACCCATCACCACACACCCATTCACTCGCCCATTACCCATCACCTCCCACCTATTCCCTCACCCATCACCCATCACTCCCCACCCATTCCCTCACCCATCACCCCACACCCATTACCCATCACCCCACCCATTCACTCACCCATTACCCATCACCCTACATCAAGGTTTCCTCAATTCTCGCAACCCACATTTTTTTTCTTCACAATTCTCGGTAATAGGCTGCTAAAAAAAAAGAAGAATAAAAGTGATCGGATCATCTCATAAGTGGTCTTGAAAGTTGCCCCTGGTCGCGCTGGTTCCAAAACTGTGCCATATGATGGGATTGGGGCGCGGGGGGCGGCATCTATCGCGGACACACACACACACACACACACTTTCGCTTATATTATTATAGATTAGATGACCCCTGATGTCTGGCAGTTAAAAGTATTTATTCCATTAACTTAACACACACACACACACACACACACACACACAAACACACACACACACACACACACACACACACACACACACACATACAAAAACCAACAAATAATAATAATAATAAATAAAATAAAAATAATAATAATAAACATGCACAAGTTCTGTAATGTCTCTAAAGTTGTAACAGATGACGTCACAGAAGAGGGAGGAACTTGGCTGGAGGTGGCTCATATTATTGCAATTTTTGTTTGTGTGTACGTCGGTTATGTCGGACAATCGGTGTTATCGGACGAAGGTTCACACCCCTTTTAGTCTGTTCTATCGATGATCTACTGTATATGGACGTGGGCATGTTTCAATAAATTTTGGATTACTTGTTCTTGGTATTTCATAGCTTTAGTTGCTAAAAACTAATCTAAGCCCCATGTTTTGAGGTGCTGAGTCAGAGTTAGTGTATTCCTTGTGTGCAGAACATTCAACAATGGACAGGAATACAGGAACAAAGGTATTCTTCGTCTACACCCTTTCTAAAATATGGGCGTCATGATAAGGCTCTAGCTGATTTGTGAAATTATAGCCATGTTACTTTGAGAAATCATTCACGTGTTGAACGCGCAAAGATATCACATAATAATTTTGCCCCACAGGCACATCGCACATGACTATTTATACAGTACAAGCTCGGTCGCATGAGCAAGATTGTAGTCTTCCAGAATTTGTAAAATTTGGTGAGTGCCCTTTTTTTGGAGATGAGCCCCTGCCCGTCTGAACGTGTGCACGCCACTGCTCCCATGTATGATGTATGTCTCACATGTTTGGGGGGGATCCACTCATACAGCTCTTCTAAACAGGGTTGAGTCAAAAGCTTTTCGTCTCATCAATTCCCCTCCTCTGACAGACTGACTTTAAGGGGAGAGTCCGCCGTGAATTTAAATTGCATCTACGGTCATGAATATTTTATATGTTGTGTATATTAGTACCCTTGCTATCACATGAAAATTTCAAGCTGATCAGATGAAAGGAAAAATTTGAAAAAAATTAAAGAACCTATTTTTGTCGGTTTTTGATGAAATTTTGAATTGCATCTTCTCCGCCATTTTTAGACCGATTTCCTTGTGACATGAGCATATGATAATTCATTGTTATTCTAACAATTTGTTCTGAGAATATTTTGAAAATTTTTGTCGAATTTTTTTTTTAATTGCAAAAAAAAAAAAAAAAAAATGAAAATTTTAAAGATAATTTTCCCATATATCAAAACCAAGACGTTAAAACAAAACAAAAATCTGAACAGATTTTTCTACGATATTTGATTTTGTGTGTCCTCAAGTTTCGTGAAAATCGTGCCAAAAATAAAAGCAGAGATGAATTTTATACTAGTTTTGAGAAAAACGAGTTTGAAGTTTTGCTAAAGTTTCTGCGCTCCAGTGAAGGTACTATACTGTCAATGTTACTTTCATATGAATTTTATGGGATCAGTAATCACATATCAATGCATGCATAAAAGGATCTGCACCTTGTCCCCCCTTATAAAGGTATTAATTAATCGCTCAAAGGCGAGGGTGTCAGGGCGCGCCACGCCCCTCATTGTTGCAAGGTTCCATCAAAATTCACCAGGGGCATAGCTTTCGGTTGGAATTCCTTTGTCTGTCTTCCTCTTCTTGTTTATTGTCTTCTTCGGTGTAATTCTTCTCTTTTCTCTCTTTTCTAGACCTTTTTGGATGTATACATTTGTTCCAAAAAATTTGTGAACAGGTTGCACTTTTCATATCCAAAATTGTGTTCCAGAATTGTTACCTGGGTAACAAACTTCACCCTGAAGATTGCTGTTTTTTTGTTTTTTTAAAGGCTTAGTTTTGATATATGTGAAAATTATCCAAAAAAAAATTCAATTTTGTTTTTTTGTTTTTACAAGTTTTGAAAGTTTAAATGCCCCTTGCTATGGGAATTTAAAAAAATGTCCGACTGAAAAAAATTCCACCATTCGAAAGCCAAAGGATAGGGTGTTGCCGTAGACCATATAACTCAAATTTGTATATTAAAAAAATATTTTCATATCGTCACGGCGGACTCTCCCCTTAATATGTAAATCATCGCCGTAATGTTGCTTATCTTGCTATCTTCACCGTTATGTTCATGCTCACTGCTCTTCTGAACTTGCTGACTGCATGCACCCCCCCTCCCGCGGCCTCGCTGCTCAAGACTTTCTACTCATTCTCATCCCTATTCTGTTCATCTTCCTAATGCAAGAGTTAATACAGGTTCACACTGAGCTTTTTTCGGCATTTTTGTAGTGCGGGGAAGTCGGTCTCTTGCGGGCTAGTGCGGAGATTACGTTCACACACGCAATTCGTTCCGGGAAACAAATCTTCTTCTTCTTCTTATGACCTTTTCTGCTTAGTGTCGCCAAAGACACTCTACGTAGTGTCTTTGGCATAGGTGGGCGCGATAACGAAAAAATTTATCACGATAACCGATAAATCGATAACGATAACCTTATCGGCGATAACCGATAATCGATAACTGGCGATAAATTTATCGCCCGATAAGGCGATAACCGATAAATCGATAAATCCAAAATTCCGATACTAGCGATAACGATATTGATATTTTAAATAAAAAATCTTAAATGCTATCAGTAAACTGTTAGAAAACCCTTCATTTACCTTTTGCACACTAATATCTTCTAATTCAATGTTTATCCTGTCTCTTCACTAATGAAAAGTACTGTTTTTAAGTAAAATAACTACATTTGGAAGTTTAAACTACTAAAAATGTCTTTTGCACAGCCACAGTCTAGACCAGGTTCTGCAGCATGTTCCCCTTCATAAACATGAGCATGTTGAAGTTTTCATCAGACAGGGAGCTCCTCTTGGCCCTGTTGATGTCCTTGCCAAGGGAGAACAAGCGCTCCACCTCGATGGGGCGCTGGACGGCATCGCCGTGTTGTACCTCAAGAAGAGGTCAATGAGCACCTCCTCTCAGAAGGCTCTCCTTCATCTCCTCAAAAAATACGGAGAAAAAGCTATTAAAAACGATAAAACAAGAAATATAAGGCAAGAGAAAAAAATAGGCGTGGCAGGGTGAGCCTGGCCTTTAAATACGCGGCAATTTAAATGGAAAGGAATGCCCTTTACGCCAGCCAGCGGGTGGTTCCGGTCGCGTCTGAAGCCAACAAGTTGACACAAAACTTTTCAATAAATCTCATTTGATCACTCTAATTCGAGTACGATCCCCTTAACACTACTTGTGTTTTACGTACGTAACTCAACGAAGACATAAACAACTGTTCATCAATTTTCATTCAGCCCAAGAAAACTGTCTCCTAAGACCAAACTTATATATATGTATATATATATATATATATATATATATATATATATATATATATATATATATATATATATATATATATATATGTAAATACATAATGATCGGTATTCCAGTTAAACTACATTTTTGCATTTAGTTTTTTGAGAATATTTTCCTTGTTACTTTTCTCACGTTGTATGATTTCGTAAGCAATTTATGTACATCCTCCTTTGGCATATTTGCTTGCATTATGTTTTTATTTTCTATTTTGGAATGAATCAGGCTGTTGCTTATAATTTTTTTTGGTAATCCACGTATACATTGAATTGGAGAAAAAAATAGCACTGCTACATCGTCGCCTTTTATTGAGTAAAAATGCCAAACAGGAAACAATAGACTTGAGGTCAATACATCACATGAATCACTACAACCACTTATGAATATTTCAAAGCTTATTTTTCATTTGTTTTGGTATTTCTATTCAAAAACTCATAATAATATCTTCTTCCAGTGTTTAACAAAAAATTGAAGCCGATAACATATTGTGCGTAGTACATAGTTGAATTGACATAAAAAGTGTAAAAAAGCTTTTATAACTACATACGAATTACTTTTTCCACGCAGGATGTCCATGTTCGACTACGGAGAGTTTGTGCCACAAGCTCTAATTTCCTCCCGTGACAAACATTACCGAGCCTTGGGTATCAAGCTTGATCTCTACCCCACCTACGACCAGGCAATATATGCCGTGATCAACGGAACACACGCCTACATAGAAAGCTTCTCCTACAATCGAATTCTGCTTTTTGATACATATAAGGTAAGAAACTGATCTTCAAAGATATATACACCCATAGACCACTATATACCTGGACTGCGCACGGAATATCGGCCTGTCGCACAAGGGGCTGAACTCGGAGGGCCGCTCGGATTCATATATATATATATATACGGATCATATAGACTGGTTTATCAGTATATATGATATACTATAATCTTCGTAAATGTTTGTTATATAATATTATCACATAAAAAACAGTAAAACACGCTAAAGAAATGCCATTACGAGACTGAAGAAATATGCATGAACTTAATATTCACTTCAACTCTTCGCCATTTAAAACTTTGCGAGTCAACTTTTATCATGAAGGGTATCAATAGAAGCGCAATTTTATTAGCTTTCCATTGCTATATTTCGTTATCTGATAAATGAATTAGAACCATGCATAAATTAGCGTTAACTAAATAAATAAAATCATCAGTCGGGTAATTTTCCCGATTGATGAGGTTATTTATTTAGTCAACGCTAATTTATACATGGTACTAATTCATTTATCAGAAAACGAAATATATAAGTAAATAAATAACATCATGCATATTTCTTCATAGTCTCGTAATGGCATTTTTTTTAGCGTGTTTTACTGTTTTTTATTTGATAATATTATAGAACAAACATTTACGAAGATTACAGTATATCATATATACTGATAAACCAGTCTATATGATAGTCCATAGACCGCTATATCTCTTTGTCGGGCGCCCTGCAGGCCCCTCTGCAGCCCCGCAATTCAAAACATTGTCGCGTGAACAGTCCAGGTATACAGTGGTCTATGATACACCATATACGCTGCCTTGATATTTGAATAGCAAAATTCTATTGAATTCTAGATTTTTTTTTTTTTATCAGATTATATTTCCATTTTTTGTCGTGGTCCAGATGCGCAACACTTACTTGCTCCGAGAACAGCTGTATCCCGGACACCTGTGTTGGTACTTTCAGAAGAACACAGCATGGAAATACAAGTTCGACTGGGGCATCCAGCGTCTGGTCGAGGCTGGCCTTATAGCCCACTGGATTAAGGTTACATAATCTAGAAAAACAATTAGAACTATGTATAATCGTGAAGGGCAGGTATCATAATTATAATGTTCCAGTTACAACGAAATTTTGGCCTTTCTTTGGTAGATAAAGAGGAATTTCGGACTAGACGGCACTGACGATTGTGAATAGTCTCATTTTTGTTGCTGCATCTGCAGGCAAAGCAGATTCTTAAATCAGAGAGCGTCTAGGCTTGAATGTGTACATGGTATGGCTAAGCGACTTTGGTTGCAGTCAATGGAAAAAATATCTAATAACACTCTTCATTGAAAAGAAGGTAGTCCAGCGCATCCCCTCTTCCATTTTATGAGATTTGAGTGAACACTCCAGCTTTGTTGCAGCAATTTTTTTTAATGTGTCTTAGCCCGCGAAATTATACTGCATTATCTGCCACAGAACGTCTAACTTCTGCTCTTTCTTTAATTGCTAAATGAGGCAAAGCAAACCTTGTTTTGTTCAATACCTTAAAAACTCTCTCAAAATTTCTTCACCTATATACTCGACATAACCTTTTAAACAGTAGTCCCCTCTTCTTCAATGACACTCAAGTGTCTCGCTCTTGTATAAAGAACTTGCTTGGTGTTGGGTACGGGGTGTGTGGATTTAGGGTTGATCCTTGTCTATAAACAAACACAAAATAAAAATAATTACTCAATGATTAAAATCTTACCTCACAGCACTTTACACTTCCGTTCCGCCAACCGGACTTCAGAGAAGGAGCATGGGCTTACATACCAGGGAATTACAGGATAAATATAAACACACTGATATAATCCTATATTACGTTTATTAAATTAGCAGGAAGAAATACAAGTGGGAGGCAGTAGAAACACCCACTTACGTCCAGGCACTCAAAATCTCTAATCTAAATTCAAATAGCCTACAAGCGTCACTAAACACACCGCTGAAAACACAAAGAGGGTAAAGCGCCTATCTCACGGGACGTTTCGTCGGACTGTTTCGTCAAACTTGCCATTTGGCCGGACTGTTTGGGCAAACTTCGAGGGTCATTTCGCCCAACATGTTGGGTGAAATGGTTTTGTGAAATTATACAAAATGTTACTCATTTCGACGAACATACTGTGGGGTCAAAATAAGTCTATACTTTTTCTTTAAGTTATAAATAGTGTTAGCAATTATTATGCATTGAAATGAACACCATCATGTAATATACATTACAGGAAAATGAATACAGATCAGTCTTTATTATATAAGTGATATTTTCATAAATATGAAGCCGATTTGATGTGTTAACACTTTGCGGTAAAAATAGAGGAGGACTGCGCGGTCCTTTTCTGAGACACTGATTACATTTCCCTAGCCAGAAATTGGTGCTTTTTCAGATGGATATTTTTATTTTCCGGAAACCTGTTTAAAAGTTTTTTTTTTCTCTCACCAAATCCTAGGCTGTTGTTGTTGTTGTTATACATAGTCACCTGTAAAAACAGGTGACATGGGCCCTTACGCCTGATGGCGGCCCATAGGTGAAAATCGAGGGACAATGGGAGGGGGCGCAGCACTTATGGGCTGCGCGGCGGGGAAGGAGGTGGGAAGAGGAACCGTGGGGGGGGGCACGCATAGCCCGCTGCCACGGGGGTTGGCGTGTTATCCCACCATCAGCTCCTTGCGCGGCGACTGCTGGCTTCCTCTGGCAAATCCTAGGGTCACCGTTTTCATTGATAACAATGTATCTCCATCCGAAAAAGCACTAAAACCTGGCCAGAAAATAATAATCAATGTCTCAGAAACCAGGGAAGTGACGGAATTATACGAAATTATACGTGTGCCCCGCCCCGCCCCGCATTCACCCGCCCGCACCCCACTTGATCTGTGGTCCACTCTGCCCCGCCCTGCTGGGAGGATTATTACCGTAACCTAACCGAACCTAACCTTCTAACGGGAGGGGCTCCGCCCCCTGGACCCCTCGACGAGAATATTAACATAACCGAAACTTAACCTGCCATAATGATGGGGGGGTGGGGCAGGACGGGGAGGGTGTGTCTGTATGCACTATTAGACAACTCTATAATTTCTTCAGTATGTATATAAGTTTTAAAGGTTACGCACGCAGAAGTGGATTAATACTGCACAGTATACTAAGCAAAAAATAATATAAAGAATGTCAAGTGGTAACGGCGGTAGCGACCGCGCAGTTTTCGTCCACTATCTATATTTCGTCCACTCATTTAGCCCACATGAACGCGTCGACTCTTCTGTCTGGACTTCATCTGTCCTGTTCTCTTCTAACAATCACCTCCTCCCTTTTCTTCACCAGTAGCTACGTATATATATGCCCCTAAAGTTAAAACATTAACAACAAATCTCCCCGCCTCCCACTGTCATCGCTTCATCTTTGTTTGTGTTATGGTTGGGTGAAGCGGTTGGTTCAACCGTGTGCTATACGTGTTGCCAATGTTCGACAAACAGGTCCAACCAAATGCCAGTTTGGTTCGACGAAACAGTCCGACGAAACGCCCCATGTGATAGCCGCTTTAGTTAGCCTCACGCTCTCGTCGTTGAAGTTTCACGTGGGGCCTGCTTAGTTTTTCGCTGCAGTACCGACCACGTCGTTCACCGACTTGACCTGTACTCTACTTATCTCATCGAAAACTCGCCTTAATTCACATGCTACACTTTCCCCATGCACCTTAAATACTGGTCGGCCGGAAATGCAACTGGGTGACTAAATTACACCTGCAAACACACGGGCTGAACGAGCAGAGCAAGAACAAAAGGAAAAACCAATCTCTTTTGGAAAAGTTGTGTAGTGTAATCGGTGAGTCTCACCTGACTAGTGAGTCGGTGAGTCGGTGGCCTCCGAAAGATCCTGCCTAGCCTGGGTCTCGAGTTGATGGCGTCACAAGAGTAAGGGGATTTTCAGGTTTTCAGTGCAATGAAATGTTGTGCTCTTACCCGACACTACCAAGCTACTAAATGCTATTTAGGATAACTGAGCCTACAATCGTGTTCATGATACATTGCTGCATATCATGAGCATAAATTAATTACAGTAAGACTACACCTATATAAAGATAATTGAAGGAAAATAAAATAGTTTATACACATTTGGTTTCCTACCCAGTCCTCACCCAGCTGATCGACTCTTATGGCATCAGTAAACCGTCAGTACCTATCCTTTCAACATGTCCCAGACAAAGAGAACATACTATGTTTGTTTTGTGCCAATGTGCAAACACACCACAATCAAAACACCAGAGAAAATGTTCATATCTGTGTTCAAAGACAAGATAAAAATAAATAGTGGTATATGTCTACTAGGCGTGATTTACCTATGAGGGAACACGCATGTTACGCATGTGTGTGTGTGTGTGTGTGTGTGTGTGTGTGTGTGTGTGTGTGTGTGTGTGTGTGTGTGTGTGTGTGTGTGTGTGTGTGTGTGTGTGTGTGTGTGTGTGTGTGTGTGTGTGTGTGTGTGTGGAAGGCGCTACATTCACTGTCTGCTCTTGACCAGGCTGTGTGTGTGTCCCTCACACGCAGGTAAAACAAGGTCAGATATATTGTTGTCAAAGTCACGGGATAGTTGACTTTAATTGACTGGTGACTGCTGGGTGACTTGGTGACTGATGAGTGGTGAATGTTGACTGTTGGGTGACTATTGGTTGACTGGTAACTAAGTATTGGTGATTGGTGCTTGTTTGTGTATGCTGCCTGAGGTAACAATGTTACCTCAGGAGGAAGATTCTTAAGAAGATTCTTAAGCATCTATTTGCTCACAATCTTCTCTCTGACCGTCAGTACAGTTTCCGTGTATGGTGATCTACTGGCGATCTTCTAGCTTTCCTAACTAAATATTGGTCATCCTCCTTTAGGGGAGCATCTAATGGAAATGCATATCTCCCTTATTTCTTACCCAAGCACGCTGAAATGTTTACACATAATAGATATTAAAATGTTCATTATTTTGTTCATTAGTTATAAATCTCAAAAATCGATGGTTTTCGAGTTAAAAGCCATTTTGTAGGTTTTTCATCGTATATTTAAATCAGCTGATCTATACAACATTTTACTTACGTTATATTGCTTGACATGGTAGGTAGAAAGACATTATGCTACATCCCTATGCCAGGAATTATAGACAGGATATAAACTAATTGTTAGGGATTTTTTTTTTAAACACTATTTTTTCGACACTTTTTCCTAATGATTTTTCAATTAAATAATATGATTTTCAGTTAGAGCAATAATCTGGCATGCAATTATTTTCCATTTATTCCTCTATTGAACAAAGAAAACAGATCGTATATTGGTTGGTAACTTTTTGAGATTTGCTCATGTATAATTAAATATTTTAGGTTTTGAGAAAAACGCGTTGAAAGTTTTGCTTACCTTTACTTACACACTAAAACGTTATATAAAACATATTGAGAAACAATGTAGAAATTTATCATAGAACATAATTAACAATGTAACATACTCATAAAACGACGTTTTCAGGAAATAGTGCATTTTTTTTTTTTACATCACAAAGGATTGGCCAAGGCCACAACAAAAAAGGTAACAAAAGCCCGCTTAGTTGCCAGTTCCTATAAAGAAGACAGTAAGAGAATAAAGAAAGGGGGGTGGGCCAATTTAGTTCGGGAGGTGTCTTGTCACTCTTCTCTTGAAAATATTTAAGTCGTAGGAAGGTGGAAAAATATAAACAAACAGGAGAAGAGTTCCAGAGTTTACCGGTGAAAGGGATGAAAGAGTAAAGATATTGATTAACTTGCATTAGGAAGATGGACAGAATAGGGATGAGAATGAGTAGAAAGTCTTGTGCAGCGAGGCCGCGGGAGGGGAGGAGACATGCAGTTAGCAAGTTCATAAGAGCAGTGAAACATTGAAACATTTAAAGTAATCGTCCAGACCCATTTTTTCTTTGCATAATTATGTTGAATGTTCATTCAAAATACCTAATCCACAAAAAATTATTCATTTTCACGCCTTATTTCCCTAAAAACAAGACTTTTGTAAAAAGCGCGGGAAAAACAACAGCCACATTCCAGCCGTGGCGCGAAACTTGCTGGCGACGACACAAGAGGTAAGCCTCCCAGCCCCGCCCGACACAGACAAACGGAGACTCTGAGAAAAATGTAGTACTTGGGGAATTTTGGGTGCTTCTGGTATATTTTTTGTGCGACACGGCACATACTTGCATCCTGCATGGGCACGGCAAGAAAGCCGTGCCATTCCCCGAGAGCTTAGCACCCATTCACAACCCACACGGCGACGATATATGTGTGCAGACCTTTGGAGGGACGGGGAGCGGCTGGTAGTAGCCAGGGTACTGCAGCCCTCTCATCTCGGTGGCCTTGCTACTACCCGCCGCTCCCCGCCGCTTGCCGCCGCTGCACACATCTGCACACATATATCGTCGCCCCACAGTTTGCAAATGGGTGCTAAGCTCTCGGTAAAGGCACAGCCCCCACGCTGCACCCACACAGGATGCAAGTACATGCCACATCGCACAAAAAATATATCAGAAACACCCAAAATTCCCCAAGTACTACATTTTTCTCAGAGTCTCCGCGCATATGTATCAGGCGGTGCTGGGAAGCTCCCTGTTGTGACGTCGCCGACCCATGGTGCGTCGTCTGCTGATAAACAGTTGTGTTTTGAGAGCACGGGGAATTTACAGATTTTGAATGCGGATCATTTAAAAACGGGTGACTGTATGCAAAATGTGACAACATATTGTTGATATACTCGATCATGGCTATATTTTGACTGCATTAAATCAGGAATGATGAAATGGTCTGGACGATTACTTTAATAAAGCCGCATAAATAAATAAATACAATATTGTTTGTTTACAACTTAGAAGGCCAGCCTTTATAATAAGCAGAGCTTTTCAAGCAAAAGCAGAGCTTTTCAGGCAAAAAGTGAGCATGAAATTAACGGTAAAAGATAGCAAGAGAAACAACATTCCGGCGGTGATTTAAAGATTGAAGACAGTCAGTCAGAGGAGGGGAGTTAATGAGATGAAAAGCTTCTGACTCAGCCCTGTTTAGGAGAGCTGTATGAGTGGATCCTCCCTCAAACATGTGAGACATACTCCATACATGGGCGGATAAGGCCCCTGTAAAGAGCAAGCAACTGGAAGGTAGAAAAAAATGAACGCATACGCCACAGGACACCTAACTTCTTAGAAGCTGTTTTAGCAAGAGATGAGATGTGAGATTTCCAGTTCAGATTTTTAGTAAAGGATAGTCCAAGAATATTCATTGTAGAATAAGGAGATAGTTGAGTGTCATTGAAAAAGAGGGGATAGTTATCTGGTAGGTATTGGCAAGTAGATAGGTGAAGAAATTGGGTTTTTGAGGCATTGAACATAAAAAGCTTTGCTTTGCCCCAATCAGAAATTATAGAAAGATCAGAAGTTAGGCGCTCGGTGGCATCTCTCCGTGAATCACTTAATTTCTGTCGAGTTGGACGTCGTTGAAAAATGCAGGGTAGAATCATCAGCGTAGGGCTTTGAGTTAGACTTAGAAGATCATTAATGAATAATAGAAAGAGAGTGGGTGATAGGACAGAACCCTGGGAAACACCACTATTGATAGATTTAGAAGAACAATGTCCGTCTACAGTTTGGGGGTGAGGGAGGAATCTATATAACCACCTTTCCTCCTCGCCCTTCTTCTTCCTTCCAGTCCTGCTTTCTTCGTCGCTATCCTCTGCTTTTATTTTCTTCTTTTTGTTCTTTGGTGTCTGGTGTCTCTTCCTTTTCTATCTCTTTTCTCTTGGGCAGAGGCGGTGTAGGCAGATGTTGCAAACCTCCAACTTTTTCTTACACTTGCCACATATCATATTGATGAAGATTGCGCATCTGTGTACTGTTCATAAATACGTTCAAGGATAGCACCTTCTCTGGAGATAGAGATGAAGATGGGAGAGGTAGTGCTGGACGTGGCTTGGGGTGCGAAAAGGTGCCTGGACTGGTGCAGTCTTGTGTGGCTTGTAAGGGGCTTGGAGTGCACGCGCGGCGGGTGCGGTGACCACCGACCCTGCTTTACATTCTGCTGATTCTGTTCTTCTCTGTAGCTGTGTCTGTCTTGCTGCTATGCATATTTCTTGTCTTCTGCGTGCCTTCTTACTTTACGGCATTGTGAACCTCTGAAATGCAGACCAAAAAGCCTACGATATGCCTACGTCATGGCGGAGAGGTAACTGATCTGCTCAGTAACTATTCAAAGATACACACTCTGGTTTCCTTGTTAGACATACATTTTCAAGGCAAAATAACCCATGTTTCTAGATTTTAGAGGACCCAGATTAGCATTACTAATATGGGAGGCTCACACGGGACCTTTAATTCTGACCCGCAAACCTTTAAATATTGGCGCTAGACATTTAAATTGATGTGGACGAGTTGCCCCTAGCGATGTTCTAAAATAATATGGCAAAAAGTAAGAAACTAATATTTTAAGGTAAACAAGCCTAGATGGGCCCCTTTAGGGGTTTCGGAGAAATCATCCTTTTGCTGATGACCTTGACATATCAAAAGCTTTTGATAGAGTCTGGCACAAATCTATAATTTCTAAACTACCTCATTCGGTTTATATCCTTCTCTCTGCACCTTCATCTTAAAGTAATCGTCCAGACCATTTCATCATTCCTGATTTAATGCAATAAAATTGTAGCCATTAGCGAGTATATCAACTATATGTTGTCACTTTTTGCATCCAGTCAGCCGTTTTTAAATAATCCGCAATAAAATCTGCAAATTCCCTGAGCTTCCAAAACGTTCCTCAAGGCTTGCAGACGACGCATCCAGGGTCGGTGACGTCATGTTCGGATCTCTCTCGGTGGCCTCGTCTCCCCGCGCTCCCGAAGCACGTAAACACAAGAGATAAATATATAATACTTGCAGATTTTTGGGTGTTTCTGATAGATTTTTTTTGCGATATACGTGCATGCATCCTTTATGGGTGCAGCAAGACAGCTGTGCTTTCCAGAGAAGTTTGCACACGTTTCCGACTGGTATGACGGCGTTAAATGTGTGGAAGAGATTTGTGCGGCGGACACATCACCCCCCACCCACCCACACATTCCGTAGCTACACACCATAGCGTAGCCTTGTATGGCAGTCTGCAACACAAACCAGTCATCACAACACTCCCTTGCCTGTCATGTCACACTGTCTACATCACCCCCCACCCACCCACACATTCCGTAGCCACACACCATAGCGTAGCCTTGTATGGCAGTCTGCATCACAAACCAGTCATCACAACACTCCCTTGCCTGTCATGTCACATTGTCTACATCACCCCCCACCCTCCCACACATTCCGTAGCCACACACCATAGGGTAAAATTCTAGTGTTTGCCCATACTCTCCCACTTCCCCCAAAACAGTTTGGGGACCTGTAGGAATGCGGAGTTTTCGGGTGGGGAACAAATTATGCCTCGGAAACACAAAATTTAAGAGTTGTGGAGGGGGGTAAAATTCCCTAGATCTAGGGTAATTTCCTTATATCTAGAGAAATTAACCTAACCTAACCTAGCGGGGGGCTTGACCCACCGATAACCTAACCTAACCAAATATAACCTACCTTAACCTAAACAAATCTAACCTAACCTCCTAGCGGGGGCTTCGAGAGTTATCGACACTTCGGTCATCATTCTGTGAGGATCGTCAAGTCAAGTTCACACGTCTCTGGACTCAGAAGAAATCCAATGTATTTTCCCTAGATCTAGGGACTTTTTTCAACACCCCTAACTCAAAAACTATGTGGTTGCGACGCATATTTTGTACCCCAGTCAAATATCCCGCATTCCCCCAGGTCCCCAAGCTTGTTTTGTGGGAGAGGGGGAGTATGGGCAAACACTAGAATAATACCCACCATAGCGTAGCCTTGTATGGCAGTCTGCAACACAAACCAGTCATCACAACACTCCCTTGCCTGTCATGTCACACTCGGCCGATTCTTTAAACGTGGACTTAGGCTAACCTAAGACTAATAGCGCATTTTCGTGACGTTCACCGCCCTGGTTCAGTCCAGTCCGGACCGGGTCAGGGTGGACTGATGGTCGCGAAAATACATCGAGACTGGCCCCGTCCCATTCGTCGTTCCTATTGGCTGGGGGATCGAGTGGGCGGTACTGAACTGAACTGTGGAGGCGGCAGGCGTCCATCTTGTCAATATCCTTTTTGTCGTCCGCCTTTTAACCTGTGCTGAAGACTTTACAACTACCACGCCTGTGATACTATAGTCTTATGGTCGACCATCATGGTGTTTCATGTCTTATCAGCAGCATGAGAAGCTCCTGGTCGCCTTCCCCGCTGACTGTAGTGCGCATGCGCCAGTTCTCCCCACACTGGTCCAACCTGGTCCTGGTCGCTGGCTCAGCCCGGCCCAGTCCGTTCCAGCCCGGTCTAAACTGCCTCGCAAAAACAGTGGCCGCCCGGGACTAGCCCAGTCCAGACCGGGCCAGAGCGGTCGCGAAAATACGCTATAACCGTGGCTTTAAACAGGCATTTCCGTTTTCTAAACATTTTCCGGGGGGATTAGTCTTAAGAACTATAACATGACCATGACAATCTTGACTCCAGATAATGGGAAGAGCTATGAAGATCAGGGAAAATGTGGGTAAAAAAGTGAATAAATGAAGAATATAGGTTCATATATGGTATGGTGTGTTTTGTTGTTCTCGATAGCAGGGCGCGGGACAAATGACTCTCCGCTCTCCGTCCCAGTGATGCCAACCCAAAAAACGTCTTCGCCCTACACAGACAATGAAAACGCCCTACATTTCCCTTCATCGCCCTATGGCTCAAGATGAAAATCGACATTTGTCAATATAATCGTTTCCATAATATTTGTATCATATAAATTTTAATAACATACAACAGTGCAACGCATGCTGTTCTTTATACGGATATTTTTATAATGAAACTGTTAAAACATACCTTATAGCAGCGTACCGTACCACTCAATGATACGCACACGAGATTATGATACGAAATGCAACAATTAATCCAGCTCCACAGTTCCACTTAGGACGCAGCACCCATTTTCAGGTCATAAATGATCTGTCCTATCCAATTTATTACAGCCTACACAGCGCCTCACAGCATTTGCCATATATTAGCTGCCGAGTACTCACAGTTATCATTTAACCCGATTTTCCATTAAATAGCACATTGTTGATATTCAAAACTATTATATTTTTTTCTTAATATTAAATTTCCTTTCCGCTATAGATTTACTTTTGCTCATGAACTAAACACAAACAAAATCCAAAATCGCCCTACGTTTAGCTAGTTCGCGCAGCGTGTCATGTAGACCATGTTAGATCTCGCTGCTGGCGTCTAAGTACGGTCGGGCATGTACACTTGAGTCTAACATGGAAGCATCCCGTTAGACTTCCCTAGTCCATGTTAAAAAGCGCCGACCTGTTTACAACATCCCCCACCCACCCACACATTCCGTAGCCCACCACCATACGCGTAGCCACCTATGACGTGCTGTAACACAAACACATCACACACACTCCCTTGCCTGTCATATCACGCTGTCTACATCAGGGCAGACATTCAGAGAGTTAAAGGCCACGGCTGTTCGCTCAACAACATCCCTCTATTTCTACACCCCGGAGCTCGTGGGTATTCCAGTACGAGACATGGCAGTGGCGGTACATGGTTGCTATGGGCATCGATAGCTGATTGGCTGAGCGACTACAACGACGTCACAGCCTCGCCAGCGAATCACAATTGTGTAAAAACAAACGTGCCAGCCAATCAGATTGTGTCTCAAACGTGTCAGCCAATCACAAGGCAGCAGCCGCGGGCTGCATTTTCAAGGTCGTTGTATTTATTTGTATTTTCTAGCTTATTCCATCATTCTTTCATCCCCTGTGTCACCTCCGTCGCTTCAACACTTGTTACTACCTCCACATACACGCGGGCAACACGCTGGTGGCTGTACTTCCTTGTATTCTAGCTATTAATTATTCGTTCCGAGTAATAAGCCGGTCTTCTTCTTCTTGTGATCTTTTTCGCTTGATAATTAATAATCTATCTATTCGTAGCTGGTCTTCCTACCAGTTGGGGGAAGCAACCACCCCAGGAGGCGGGTCACAAACCCCCGGCTAACACCCGGTACCCATCACGGCTGGATGGACAAGGGCTTGGGTTTTTATTAAGGAAAAGGGAGCCATTATACCTTCAGTCTGATGCGGAGCCGTGCGCGTGGTGGTGTGTGGCATCGCTAGTCGCTACCCGCCGGTGTGGTGAGATGCCGCCGCTCACCACGTACTCTCGGCCCATCACCACAAAACATTATCACCACAAGCGGCTGGGTTTGTTATATGGCCTAATTTCGTTTGTATACTTGCCCTGTTCAGTTCTTGAGTCAGAAAACATCATATATACTCAATTTATGAGTATTTTTATGTTTATTGCGTCCTCCATACCACCCTCTAGGCAGTCGCCGTGTTTTGACAGCTTAACGTCTTTAAGTACGTCATCAATCTCCACGCAGAATACCAAAACAGCTGATGGCAGTCGCTAGGTCGTGAAGCATGGACGTTAGCGTCTCTGAATGTGGCCCCTGGGTTCTTCAAAGTACGGGTCGCGACCCAATATTGGGTCGCAAGCCTTTGCTCAGTGGGTCGCCAAATCGTAAACTGATAGTTATATAATCAATATGTGAAATGCATTAATAAGAGAGAGAAAGAGAGAGATAATGCTGATGGGAGAAGGCAGGACTTGTACGCATATTTTTCACTTGTCAATCAATTAATACTATTTTTTTCTACTTACGTAGTTACAATTTACAGAGCACTTCTACATATTTAAAAAAAATACTTTTAATAGATAAAATTTACATTGGCACACTCAAACAGATGCAATTATTTTGAATACATAAATGCATGTATGTATGTATATATGT
Organism: Chionoecetes opilio; assembly: GCA_016584305.1. Classification (NCBI taxonomy): domain Eukaryota; kingdom Metazoa; phylum Arthropoda; class Malacostraca; order Decapoda; family Majidae; genus Chionoecetes; species Chionoecetes opilio. Next base: position 101,645 of record JACEEZ010015707.1, read on the forward strand.
ATGCAGATTTATATTCATATGTATGTATGTAATTGTAAAAAAAAATCACATCGGAAAGAGAAAGCAGCTACAGACGTATAATAGGGTCATAAATGTAATGCATAAAATCAAACTGGGTCGCGATGAAAAAAGTTTGAAGAACACTGGTCTACATCAACCCCCACCCACCCACACATTCCGTAGCCACACACCATAGCGTAGCCTTGTATGGCAGTCTGCATCACAAACCAGTCATCACAACACTCCCTTGCCTGTCATGTCACACTGTCTACATCACCCCCCACCCCCTCACCAGATTCACTGTCTGACACCGAAGTACAATCGCTCATCATAACATTTGCCGACATGTGTCACACAGACAGAAGACTTGTTTACATTGGAGATCCGAACATGACGTCATCAATATTATTCGTAGCCCTGTTGGAGGGAAGAAAGTTTTTTTCGCGCGCTTTTTACAAAAGTCGTGTTTTTACGGAATTAAGGCCTGGAAATCAACTATGTTTGGTGGATTAGGTGTTTTGAATGTACATTCAACATAATTAGACAAAAAAAATAGGTCTGGACGATTACTTTAAGTTTCCTTTCAAACCGTTCTATTGCAGCTACTGTAGACGGTCATTGGTCTTCTCTTAAGTCTATCAATAGTGGTGTTCCTCAAGTTTCTGTCCTATCACCCACTCTCTATTATTCATTAATGATCTCTTAAGTCTAACTGAAAGCCCTATCCACTCATACAAGTCTTGTATGAGTGGATACATATCTTGTATGGGGAGGCGGTGGCCGAGTGGTTAGCGTCTTGGAGTGGTGAGCTCGATGTCCCGAGTTCGAATCCTGCCGTGGACACAACTCTTTCGGCCATCTTTATCGTGGTCGACAAGAGCCTGGGAGGTGAGCACAAGGTCCCGAGTTCAAGTCCCACCAAGGAGCAGCTGTAAATCCATCGTCGAGTGGCCGAAGCAGCCCGTATGCTGCATTCCTGTTCCGTCGACTGCGACTCTTAAGTGCGGCGATAGGGCAATAGGTGGCAGCGTGTGCCTACAAACTGAGGGTAGACCATCATAGAAAACGGACCTTCATCTATAACATCACAGGTGTCACTATTAAAATCCAGCCTACGCCAACCAACGGGCGGAGGGCCAACCATCACGTCCCTCCATACTGATATAATAAATAGCCTACTGGCGCTATAGGCTTCAACGTATATAAAAAAAAAAAAAAAAAAAACGCTGATGATTCTACCCTACATTTAACGTCGTTCATTAGACGTCCAACTCAACAGGTACTAAGTGATTAACGGACAGATGCCACAGACCGCCTAACTAGCATCATTCTATAATTTCTGATTTCTAACAAGCAAGCCTTGTTTTGTTAAATGCCTCAAAAACCAAAATTCTTCACCGTCTACTCGACAAAACTTACCAGACAACTATCCCCTCTTCTTCAATGACACTCAACTGTCTCCCTCTTCTACAATGAACATTATTGGACAATCCTTTACTAAATATCTGAACTGGAAATCTCACATTTCATCTCTTGCTAAAACAGCTTCTGAGAAGTTAGGTGTCATCTGGTGACTGCGTCTAATTTTTCTCCCTCCCAGTTGCTTGACAGGGGCCTTATCCACCCATGTATGGAGTATGCCTCACATGTTTGGGGGAGATCCACTCATACAGCTCTCCTAAACAGGGTTGAGTCAAAAGCTTTTCGACTCATCAACTCCCCTCCTCTGACTAACTGTCTTCAATCTTTGAATCACCGCCGCAATGTTGCTTCTCTTGCTATCTTCTACCGTTATTTCCATGTTCACTGCTCTTCTGAACTTGCTAACTGCATGCCTCCTCCCCTCCCGCGGTCTCGCTGCACAATATTTTCTACTCATTTTCATCCTTATTATGTCCATCTTCCTAATGTCAGAGTTAATCAGTATCTTTACTATTTTTTCCATTTCACTGGTAAACTCTGCAACTCTCTTCCTGCCTCTATTTTTCCACCTTCCTACGAAATAAGTTTTTTCAAGAGTGTGACAAGACACCTCCCGCACTAAATAAGCCCCCCCCCTCTCTTTATTATCTTAATGTCTTCTTTATAGGGATTGACAACTAGCCGGGCTTTTTGTCACTTCTTTTTTGTTTGGCCTTGGCCAGTTCTTTGTGATGTGAAAGAACGCCTACGCACACACACCACACACACACACACACACACACACACACACACACACACGTACACTAGGGTGGAGCGAAAAACACTTTTTTCTATAAATAACTCGTAATAGTTGGGAAATTGTGCCAATGTAACCCAAATTAAAGTTTTAAAAATTTCACGTGTCTAATCCAATATCTTCAGGTGCCCCAAGTGCTGATAAAATCGAAAATATGTAAAAAAATATATATTTTCTAATTTTTTTTTTTATAATTTCAAGATACTATTATTAGATCGGAATATCGAAAATATGCTGCAGAATGGCCATAACATGTGCAAAAAAAAGTATGAAACCAATATATTAATATTTAGAGGTGCCCCAAACACAATGAATGATAGCGGTGTGAAGCAGAAATGCAGCTCTGACGTTGTTCTACTGGAAGTGTGTAGGTTGATGCCTTCTTTATATTTTGAAGTGTATGGGGCACTCCAATCTATCTTAGTATAGTGTTGGCATAATTAAATTCGAATCAAACAAAAATATTCAATATATTAAAAAAAACTCATTTTTTCGAATAAATCTAGATTTTCAACCCCTCTGGGGCACCTCAAACATCTGCGTAGAGAGTTTGTATAAAATTTATATTCAAAAGCATGTGTTCGTGAACACTTTTCATGCTATTCCAACAAAAAATTCAAGAAAAACATATATTTTGATATATTATGATAATTTAAAAAAATGTGTCATAAAACACCTTTGACATCTTTGGGGCACCTCAAAAATTTTTCGCAGAGATTTCATTTTTTTTACATGAATATAATTCCATTTCGCACAAATCCCCCACTATTTCAAGCGAATCACAGAAAAAGTTGCAAAAAAGGTCATTTTCGCTCCACCCTAACGTACACACACAACACACATACACACACACACACACACACACACACACACACACACACACACACACACACACACACACACACAAACCCACGCTCATACACACACAAACACACACACACACGCACACACACACACATGCAGCTGAATGCACGAGATCACATCCGAGAGTGTGCACGTGATCTTTCCACTTCATCTTCAGACGCTATATTCACTATGTGCTCTTGACCAGTATGTGTGTGTTGTGTGTGTGTGTGTGTGTGTGTGTGTGTGTGTGTGTGTGTGTGTGTGTGTGTGTGTGTGTGTGTGTGTGTGTGTGTGTGTGTGTGTGTGGAAGGCGCTTTATTTACAATGTGCTCTTGACCAATATGTGTATATGTATGTATGGAAGGTGCTCTCATTCTACCTCTTATTTTATGAGTTCGTCTATCTGTCTAGTTGTACATATCATTGCAGGTTCATTTGAGCCTCCCTATAAGGAATGCCAATGCCATAAGTCATCACTTGCCTGGTGACATGGGCCACTTGTCCCTGTCTATCCACTTCTTCCTTATAAACTACAACTTATATATTCACAATCACTGTGATCACAGTGATCTACCACATCATTTGAAGGAGGATTACTGGCCATTTTGCGGTAGTAGGGGTAATGTAAGTTAATGTTATTGTGGAGCAGCCGCTTGACAGATGTGTTGGTCCGGAGTAGAAGTTAGTTGGGGACGTCACAACGTGGCGCCGGTGGTTTTATAGAGCACACATTTCCTGCACTTAAATTGGCTCTATCATCAAAAATATTGTTCACATCGTAAATTCAACATCATTGCCTTTCTATATGAGGCTTGAAGATTTCCAATCTACCTTTACCTCAAGTAGAGTAAATGGGTCCATTGTTTGTTACAGGTCAAAAGTGAAGACTTCATGGGGCTTGATTACGAGCGTAGAATGCACTTAGAGGAAAGAGAGATAAGACCGTCCACTACGCTGACGCTGCAGCACACTCAGGGTGTGTTCTTCCTGCTTCTGCTGGGCTGGGTCTTCAGCGTATTGAGTCTGTCGGGGGAAAGCCTGCAATCTTTGCGTTTCTTCAACAAAGTTCTCGAGTCTTAAAGTAAGGACCATCTGTTGCCACCAATGTGTTATAGATGATTAAACATTCACGATAGCTTTCAATGAGAATTGCTTCATTACTAGTTTGTTACAGCTTTGCAAATCTGAAATACTCATGAATGATGTTCAATTTGAATCAAGCAAAGCACCCGTCCTGCTTCTAACACGTCGTGCTTAACTCAAATATTATTATAATCAGCTACATTCTATGGATACAAACCTATACAATCGCTACTATGGTAGTTTTGAGGGAATGATACAAGACTACGAGTATACATACATGCATTCTTTCATTATATCATAATGAACGAGGTAAGGTGTCATGCAGTCTTAAAGTTCCGACCTATTATATGCTATAGAAAGCTAAGTAAATATGCACCTCTTGCATTGTACGTAAATGCCATAGGAAGCTGGAGTTCGTGCTTGGAAATATTCTACTGATCGAGACAAGACCCACTCATCATTCAGCTCAATTTATTACCTCTATGTTCATCTTTCATTGATTAAGACGAAAACTGGACGATCTTACAGAGGACTTCCTAAAGCTTGTCACTTACACATTCTTTATGTATGCACGCTATTCACCGGTATACCATTAACTTGGGTTATTGAAGATTAATATATTGTACTTTTAATTAGACTCAGCCCTATGTTGAAACTTTATTCTGTAATGTTTCCACTTTCCACAGTATTCCCTTAATTCTGCGATAAGTAAACCGACACGCTGTAATTACCTCCATGTGTAACTTACACTCCAGCTAATGAAGTATCACGTGTTCACCTTTTTCCTATATATGGACCACTTTTGGGCCTTTGCCATGTTTTCCCCTTTTTAGGTCATGTACTCATACATTTTCAAGAGTGAAGTAACATCACCATCCATGCTTTTGCTAAAGACAATAATATAACATGCGTAAACAAACCCCATTTTTTCATTATTTTTATAACTTTTGTAAAATTTGGAATTATATTAGAATCAAATAAGAATATAATAAGAATTATAAGATCAGAGTGACTAAGAAGTATAATGATGTTAATCAATTAGGAAGTCAAATTTAGTATGATGATTTAAAATTTTCTCTTTTGTCTGCAGATCTGTGACTAAGCGGGCATGGACCACACTTGATCCATGGAGCCTACGTTGGGAATCTTTGGCCGCTATAATGGTCTCGTTGATATATCGATTTGCGAACGGAACATATTGAACCATGATTTTTTTTACCTTATAAAAAAGGTCTAATGTGTACTTAAACATATATGATTTCCTTATAAGTATTTCCTTATGTGTGCTTCACAGGTTTAAAATATTAATTATATCATTATATCAGCACAAAGTCACGGTCTCATAAACCTCCTGGTTTTGTATTCGCGAAAAGTGACGCGTTTTTCCTTTTTTCCTGACGACTTTAACTGTGCCAGGCCAGTTGAACCAGGAGCAGCCGAAATTCGTCGAAAACTCAATCACTTGCTTTCAACGTATCTATACTTGAAGTGTTCAGTGTTGTTTGGAGATGTAGAACACACAGATGCGGATATCACTGAAAGTTATTGAGAGATGCTCGCAAATTTTGATCTTATGAAGTCTGCCGAATACAGTGGCTGAGTACTACATACTTGTGTCACTGAGACTGAGGCAGTGAGGCAAATTAATAAGCGAACGATAAAAAACCCACCAACAAGCACAAACGTCTTCATAAAAACTATTAGTAATATGTTCAACATTGCATCAAAACAATAATTTTGAATTTAATTTCCTATTCCCTATAACAATCAATGAGCAGTGATGATTCATGGCTAATAAGAATTCAAGTGCAGTCAGGCAAATGTCACCCTAGGTCCTCGGTACTCAATATCATTGTTAAGTTGATCGCAGGTGGGGCGCCTATGATAGGTGAAATTTAGCAAGAAGGTAGGCCGCCTGCATCTCGTCAGACCTGCTTGCCTTTAGCGGGAGCAGGACTGCCGGAAAGGGCCGCTGCATCTGCTTCGATATCTTCATTGGTTTTCATTCCACAAAGTGTTTTTCGCATTCTTACATAAATGCATTTTTTTACGAAGGTAACTATGATGCCATTACTTAAGTCATAATTCCTATAAATATTACGTTTTCCATCGATGCTATCTTCATAACCAAATTCATCACCAAATATAGGACTCATGCCATGGCTACAACTCCTGTCATTACAACATCAAATGGCTGAGAACAATTATCATCACTGTAATCGTTATTCCCATTTTTTTTTGCTGGAGAGTTATGAACTGAATAAAACCATTATGTAAGCATGCATAGTTGTAGTCCATTTTCCTTTGACCATAAATATCAATTGTTTACTTACACAAACTGTAAGTCACTGTTAATTTGCATGTTATTGTCCATATATATGTAATGTGTGGTTTGTTTTATGCAACATTGTTTGTAGTGTTGCAATGGTATCGGGCTTGATTTAGTAGAAAGTTCCTATAATTGCTGAGTTTTTATTACAAAAGTAGAGTTTCTTACGGAGTAACAATTATCTTGCTCTCGTGCACACTCGCTCGCATTCACTCTCGCTCTTTACTGTCTCTCTCTCGATACCAAAGTACGTCTGAATAGTTTGAGAGGTACTTTTTATCTCTCGCTATAACTGAGATAAATGAGCTCCTGAGGCTAAGAACGTGACGTCACTTGAGTTGGTTAACCAATAGCAAAGTACTCCACGTTGAGTGAATCTTGACTCCTGTTCTCTTTGACCAATGGGATCAATTCCTTTAATAAGCTGACAGGTGAGTTTAGTAATCTTTAAAATCTCTAAGTTTTTAGAAATCTCAAGACCCTCCCAAAAATTCAAAGATAGACAAAAATGTCCCAAAGTCTTTTAAAAAGCATAAATGAAACTGAACCCTAAATACAGTTCACATGCTTACCATGAGATAAAATACTGGAGAAATACTTGAATAATCCTTGGAAAATAATTCTTGAAAAATACCCCAAGGCCATGGCCCAAATCTCAAGATATTGGGAAAATCCCAAGGAGTGGCATCCCTGGGCGGGAACCCAACAACAAAGGATAGTAGCGCCAGCAACGACCATTTCTCCGAACTTCTTTTCCTTACGACGAAAGCTACAAAGCCTTCCTCGGTCGGTCGTTAACGCGTCAGAAGGCGCTGACTGGCTAAGATGAGTAATGACGTCATCAAGCTCATCATCAGTCACCAGCCAATGACAAACAGTTTTTAAAACTTCTCGACCAATCACTAGTCAGCGAGACATATTTCCGGGCAAGAATGGCATGCCAGACTGCCTCTCCCCGCCTTGTCCCCGTCATCTCAAACTAATTCTCGTTTTATTCGGAATGCTTGCGTTTTAAGGAGTTTTAATGTATCAGATAGTAAGATGTATAAGTAAGGAGCCTGCGTTGCTAGTGTTTTGGTGGTAGAAGGTGTGTGTGTGGGTTGAAATAGTGAATATTTGTGATATGGGGAGGCCCCGCGGCAAGGCCTCTCCGTCACTCTGCCCCGCCATCAGTCACCTCATTATAACATCTTAATACCCTATAGTGACACGNTGAGGTGTGGGAAGGAGGCGGTGTGCAGGCGTGTGTGTGGGAGGGGGTGTATGCAAGCGTGTGTGTGGGAAGGAGGCGTGGTCAGGCGTGTGTGGGAAGGTGTCGTGTGCAGCGTGTGTGTGGGAAGGAAGCATGCTGCACCCATAAAGGATGCATGCATGTGGCATATAGCAAAAAGAATCTATCAGAAACACCCAAATATCTTCAAGTACTATTATATTTATCTCTGTGTTTACGTGCCTCTGATCAAGCGCGGGAAGATGATCCTCCCTGATGCTACGTCACGGAGCCTGAGCCTGAGCGTCTGCAAATCTTGAGTGTGTTTTGAGAACTCGGGGAATTTGCAGATTTTGATTGCGGATTATTTAAAAACGGCTGACTGGATACAAAAAGTGACGACGTATTGTTGATATACTCGTTAATGGCTATGATTTGATTGCATTTAATCAGGAATGATGAAATGGTCTGGACGATTACTTTAATATTAAACGCCTTATTGCAAAGATTAGCAAATATTTGTATGGTAAAATATTTAGCATGGAACCCGCTTCATCAGTAAATAATGGAACATTGTTTAAATCGGGAAAATCGAACATACCGTATTATGAAAGCCTCAGATAGATATACAATTATTTGTTACAGATCAAAACTGAAGACTTCATGGGCCTCGATTACGATCGTAGAATGCACTTAGAAGAAAGAGAGGTAAGACCAACGCTGACGCTGCAGGACACTCAGGGTGTGTTTTTCCTGCTGTTGTTGGGTTGGATCTTCAGCGTACTGAGTCTGTCGGGGGAAAGCCTGCAATCTTTGCGTTTCTTCAACAAAGTTCTCGAGTCTTAAAGTAAGGACCATCTGTTGCCACTAATGTGTTATAGATAATTAAACATTCACGATAGTTTTCAATGAGAATTGCTTCATTACTAGTTTGTTACAGCTTTGCAAATCTGAAATACTCATTAATGATGTTCAATTTGAATCAAGCAGAGCACCCGTCCTGCTTCTAACACGTCGTGCTTAACCCAAATAATATTATAATCAGCTACATTCTATGGATACAAACCTATACAGTCGCTACTATGGTAGTTTTGAGGGAACGATACAAATCTACGAGTGATACATGCATTCTTTCATTATATCATAATGAACGAGGTAAGGTGTCATGCAGTCTTAAAGTTCCGACCTATTATATGCTATAGAAAGCTAAGTAAATATGCACCTCTTGCATTGTACGTAAATGCCATAGGAAGCTGGAGTTCGTGCTTGGAAATATTCTACTGATCGAGACAAGACCCACTCATCATTCAGCTCAATTTATTACCTCTATGTTCATCTTTCATTGATTAAGACGAAAACTGGACGGTCTTACAGAGGACTTCCTAAAGCTTGTCACTTACACATTCTTTATGTATGCACGCTATTCATCGGTATACCATTAACTTGGGTTATTGAAGATTAATATATTGTACTTTTAATTAGACTCAGCCCTATGTTGAAACTTTATTCTGTAATGTTTCCACTTTCCACAGTATTCCCTTAATTCTGCGATAAGTAAACCGACACGCTGTAATTACCTCCATGTGTAACTTACACTCCAGCTAATGAAGTATCACGTGTTCACCTTTTTCCTATATATGGACCACTTTTGGGCATTTGCCATGTTTTCCCCTTTTTAGGTCATGTACTCATACATTTTCAAGAGTGAAGTAACATCACCATCCATGCTTTTGCTAAAGACAATAATATAACATGCGTAACCAAACCCCTTTTTTTCATTATTTTTATTATTTTTGTAAAATTTGGAATTATAAGATAATATCAGAGTGACTAAGAAGTATAATGATGTTAATCAATTAGGAAGTCAAATTTAGTATGATGATTTAAAATTTTCTCTTTTGTCTGCAGATCTGTGACTAAGCGGGCATGGACCACACTTGATCCATGGAGCCTACGTTGGGAATCTTTGGCCGCTATAATGGTCTCGTTGATATATCGATTTGCGAACGGAACATATTGAACCATGATTTTTTTTACCTTATGATTGTTCATGTGTACTTAAACATATATGATTTCCTTATAAGTATTTCCTTATGTGTGCTTCACAGGTTTAAAATATTAATTATATCATTATATCAGCACAAAGTCACGGTCTCATAAACCTCCTGGTTTTGTATTCGCGAAAAGTGACGCGTTTTTCCTTTTTTCCTGACGACTTTAACTGTGCCAGGCCAGTTGAACCAGGAGCAGCCGAAATTCGTCGAAAACTCAATCACTTGCTTTCAACGTATCTATACTTGAAGTGTTCAGTGTTGTTTGGAGATGTAGAACACACAGATGCGGATATCACTGAAAGTTATTGAGAGATGTTCGCAAATTTTGATCTTATGAAGTCTGCCGAATACAGTGGCTGAGTACTACATACTTGTGTCACTGAGACTGAGGCAGTGAGGCAAATTAATAAACGAACGATAAAAAAACCACCAACAAGCACAAACGTCTTCATAAAAACTATTAGTAATATGTTCAACATTGCATCAAAACAATAATTTTGAATTTAATTTCCTATTCCCTATAACAATCAATGAGCAGTGATGATTCATGGCTAATAAGAATTCAAGTGCAGTCAGGCAAATGTCACCCTAGGTCCTCGGTACTCAATATCATTGTTAAGTTGATCGCAGGTGGGGCGCCTATGATAGGTGAAATTTAGCAAGAAGGTAGGCCGCCTGCATCTCGTCAGACCTGCTTGCCTTTAGCGGGAGCAGGACTGCCGGAAAGGGCCGCTGCATCTGCTTCGATATCTTCATTGGTTTTCATTCCACAAAGTGTTTTTCGCATTCTTACATAAATGCATTTTTTTACGAAGGTAACTATGATGCCATTACTTAAGTCATAATTCCTATAAATATTACGTTTTCCATCGATGCTATCTTCATAACCAAATTCATCACCAAATATAGGACTCATGCCATGGCTACAACTCCTGTCATTACGAACATCAAATGGCTGAGAACAATTATCATCACTGTAATCGTTATTCCCATTTTTTTTTGCTGGAGAGTTATGAACTGAATAAAACCATTATGTAAGCATGCATAGTTGTAGTCCATTTTCCTTTGACCATAAATATCAATTGTTTACTTACACAAACTGTAAGTCACTGCTAATTTGCATGTTATTGTCCATATATATGTAATGTGTGGTTTGTTTTATGCAACATTGTTTGTAGTGTTGCAATGGTATCGGGCTTGATTTAGTAGAAAGTTCCTATAATTGCTGAGTTTTTATTACAAAAGTAGAGTTTCTTACGGAGTAACAATTATCTTGCTCTCGTGCACACTCGCTCGCATTCACTCTCGCTCTTTACTGTCTCTCTCTCGATACCAAAGTATGTCTGAATAGTTTGAGAGGTACTTTTTATCTCTCGCTATAACAGATAAGTGAGCTCCTGAGGCTAAGAACGTGACGTCACTTGAGTTGGTTGACCAATAGCAAAGTACTCCACGTTGAGTGAATCTTGGCTCCTGTTCTCTTTGACCAATGGGATCATTTCCTTTAATAAGCTGACAGGTGAGTTTAGTAATCTTTAAAATCTCTAAGTTTTCAGAAATCCCAAGACCCTCCCAAAAATTCCAAGATAGACAAAAATATCCCAAGGTCTTTTAAAAAGCATAAATGAAACTGAACCCTAAATACAGTTCACATGCTTACCATGAGATAAAAATACTGGAGAAATACTTGAATAATCCTTGGAAAATAATTCTTGAAAAATACCCCAAGGCCATGGCCCCAATCTCAAGATATTGGGAAAATCCCAAGTGGCATCCCTGGACGAGACTGAGCTACCTCGGCTGCAGCTCATTGTTTTCATAAGTGGCGCGGCGGCGGCGCAGACATGAAACGTACAGCAAATATGAAAGTAACTTAAATTTTGGCTTGGTTTTAATGAAAATTCCCTTAATAACGTATTGAAAATAATTAGATACTATATAATGACTTTTTATTATGATATATTTGTTAGTAGTGATCAATTCAGCTGTGTCTCTAAAGGAATCATACACCTGGCAGTTAGTGTCTGGGGAGACTGCAGCTCTGCAGCCCTAGCCACGCGCCGCCACTGTCTATTGCTACTAAATGTGAACAAAATACATGGTGAGATATCTCTACCCTAACTCAATTTCACAGAGTATGTACAGTATATAGTAAGTCTATCATATTATACAACATAAGTAATTAATCTTGCTGTTTGCTGGTATGCAATCCTATTACAGGGTTCATGGCAATGTAGATACATGCTTTAACCGTCTTTGATGAGTGAAATTTACATGTAACAGTTTTCTATACATAAATATCATTCCAATTAATCCTATAAGTATTGAAAAAACAGTACGCACAATTAACAATATGTACCAAGTTGAATGATATAACTCTGTGGTAGACAATTTGCTGGAAGTACGCTGGTTGGGGCTTGTAATTTTCAACGGTGGTAACCTTTCAGGTAAGGTTACATTAATGCCAGATATTATGTTTTCTTTCGTGACTTCCATAGTTTTCTTTCTGTTAGCAATCGTAGAAAAAGTGACTGAGTGTAACTCACATTGATCATTTGCCCACTTGATCCCCCAGCCAATAGGAACGACGAATGGGACGGGGCCAGTCTCGATGCATTTTCGTGAGCATCAGTCCAGCCTGGACCAGTCTAGGCTGGACTGGACCGGTCTGGTAAACGTCGCGAAAACGCGCTATAAGTCTCCCTGCAATATGTTTACAACAGACTGTGATCCAATAATCAATTGTTCAGACTGTTATAGAATTCAAAATGTCGAATCTATAGTAATCTGCGAAAAAAATATAATAAAAATCTGTATAAGGTGCTTACGTCTCGTATCAGCCTGTCTTAAAGTAATCGTCCAGACCATTTCATCATTCCTGATTTAATGCAATCAAATTATAGCCATTAGCGAGTATATCAACAATATGTTGTCACTTTTTGCATCCAGTCAGCCGTTTTTAAATAATCTGCAATAAAAATCTGTAAATTCCCCCGAGCTCTCAAAACGCTCCACAAGGTTTGCAGACGACGCAGCACGGCTCGGTGACGTCACAGCAGGAAGCCTCCACTTCCCGCGCTGATAACCACCACTACTACCTTATAGTCAGGAGGAAGAAAGGAGGAAGAGAGAGAGAGAGAGAGAAGGAAGAAAGAGAGAGAGAGGAGGAAGAAGGAAAGAAGAGAGCGAGAAAAGGAAGAAGAGAGGAAGAAAGAGAGCGAGGAGGAAGAAGGAAGGAAGAGAGAGAGAGAAGGAAGAAGCGAGGAAGAGAGAGAGAGGAGGAAAAGGAAGGAAGAGAGAGAGAGAAGGAAGAAGGGGAGAGAGAGACTGGGTTAGAGTTGCCAACACACACATCTCTCCTTTGCTATTATCTCTCTTGTCTCTCACAACGTAATACCTTGTCTCTTCTAGCAGTAATCCTTCCCTTAGTTATATAATCTGTCCATACTGTCTATATCTGTCCTATAACACGTAATAATACCGTCAATACTACGCTATGTGGCAAGGCGGTGGTGTGGCTGGGTGGCTTCTACTACTAACTACTACTACTACTAAGCAACTACTACTACTATTACCACCACTACTATACTACTACTACTACTAAGCAACTACTACACTACTACTATTACCACTATAACCACCACTACTATACTACTACTACTACTACTACTATTACCACTATTACCACCACTACTATACTACTACTACTACTATACACAGGCAGAAGACTTTTGTTTACATTAGAGTTCCTCCTGTGACGTCATCAATAATATTCGTAGCCCTGTTGGGGGGGAAGAAAAAAAATTCGCGCGCTTTTTACAAAAGTCGTGTTTTTACGGAAATAAGGCCTGGAAATCAATTATTTTTGGTGGATTAGGTGTTTTGAATTCAACATAATTAGGCATAAAAATATGGGTCTGGACGATTACTTTAAGTAATAGGCTGCGAGGCTTATTCCTCTCATGCCCATTACTTTACCGAATTACTGCACAGTGCATGACTTCTTTCTCCCTCCCTCTCTTACATATATATATATATATATTATATATATATATATATATATATATATATATATATATATATATATATATATATATATATATATATATATATATGTATATATATATATTCTATAATAACATAAGCGAAAGTGTGTCTGTCTGTCTGTCTGTCTGTCTGTCTGTGTGTGTGTGTGTGTGTGTGTGGTATAGGTTCCGCCCCCCGTGGCGCAATCACCTAATATGGCACATTTTTGGAACCAAGTTGACCAGGGGAAGATTTTAAGCCCATTTATGAGATGATCCGATCACTTTTTTTTTTCTTTTTTTTTTAACAGCCTATTAGCGAGAATTGTGAAAAAAAAGTGGGTTGCGAGAATTGAGGAAACCTTGATGTAGGGTGATGGGTAATGGGTGAGTGAATGGGTGGGGTGATGGGTAATGGGTGAGTGAATGGGTGGGGTGATGGGTAATGGGTGTGGGGTGATGGGTGAGTGAATGGGTGGGGGGTGATGGGTTGGGGGTGATGGGTGATGGGTGAGGGAATAGGTGGGGGGTGATGGGTAATGGGTGAGTGAATGGGTGTGTGGTGATGGGTAATGGGTGAGTGAATGGGTGGGGGGTGATGGGTAATGGGTGAGTGAATGGGTGGGGAGTGATGGGTAATGGGTGAGTGAATGGGTGGGGGGTGAATGGGTGGGCATATACATACATTTCTACATCCATGATTTCAGGAAAGTTAGAAGGGGCTATCTGGAGAGTCCGTGTTTGGTGGGCCGAAGGCCCACCAATAGCCCTCCGCAGGAGCTAGCCAAAAAGGCTTTGCGGCTAGTATATATATATATATATATATATATATATATATATATATATATATATATATATATATTATGTGTATGTGTGTGTGTGTGCAAGCGCGCGCGCGTATGAGCACAGGCATATAAATTATGATAGACAGATAGTTGGATAGATATAGTTAGATATATTAATGGATAGAGAGATGGACTGATTGATTAATAAAAAAAAAAATTATGTGTATAAACTGAAAATATTTCACTCAAGTTTGCACAAAGTAATGTATTGAATTACATGGAAAAATATTTCACGGGTACGTTGCATTTCATGACAAGATTACGAACTTGTCATGTGCAGAAGAAAATGAGGAAGAGATCTCGTCTGTTTAACGAGTTTTCTTGTCAGACTATAATGACGAACGCCCATCTAGTCAAGTGACAAGATTTCGGCTTTTCTGTGTTTAGCTAAGTATACTATCATTAATATTATTGTATTGCATGTATGCATATTGTGATTTTGGGGGAAATCACAATATGTTTCTTGCATATTTTATAGGTTAGACCAGAGGTGGGGAACCTTTTCATATTGGAAGGCCGCATTAAGTTAGCTGTAATCTAATAAGGCCGCATTCAGGAAACTTCAATTAGATATACTTCAAAATCTACATTATTTTGTATAAATTTAACTTCTATGTACTTACTTCAAAAAATGAAGAAAAAAACTAGTTCTAAAGTTAACTAACCTTTTAATGACATTGTTGTGACTGCTTTTTGTAGGAAAGCATTTGAATATTTAGTTGCAGCATGGAGGTCCGCAGTTTCAGCTGATCCTCTAGATGGGTATCCGTCATTTGTGACCTTAAGGGCGTCTTGATTTTGGTTAGGTAGGAGAATGTAGATTCGCAGCAATAAGTGGTTGAAAAGCAAGAAAGCATTTTTTGTGCATGTTGCCGAAGGCGTGGGTATTCTATTGCCTTTTTCCATATATCAATTGGATCTTTCTTCGCGTCAAATAAGGACTTTAAAATGTCATCTTCTGAGAGCTCAACCAATGGACCCGTTTACTCTACTTGAGGTAAGGATTGATTTGACATCTTCAAGCCTCATATAGTTGGGCAGTGATGTTGATTTTTCTATGTGAACAGTATTTTTGATGATACACCCAATTTAAGTACAGGAAAATTTATACGCTCTAAAACGACTGGCGCCATGTTGTGACGTCACTAGCGCAGACAACAGAGCAAAACAGCTGTGAAGCGGCCGCTACTATATGTACTACCTACTAATACACCAACTTGCATTACCCCTACTACCGCAAGATGACCAGTAATCCTCCTTCAAGTGATGTAGTAGGTATTCACTGTGTTTGTGAATATGTAAGTTGTAGTTTATAAGGAAAAAGTGGATAGACAGAGATAAGTGGCCCGTGACACCAGACAAGTGATGACTTCTGGGATCGGCATTCCTTATAGGGAGCTTAAATGAACCTGCAATGACATGTAAAGCTAGACAGATAGACGAACTCATAGAGGAACAGGTAGAAATGTATGGCTTTCTTTCCCTACATAAGCAAAACATACACCCTTCGTCACTCTACTCACCACTACAACCTTTACTAACCATACATTTCTACCTGTTCCTCTATGAGTTCGTCTATCTGTCTAGCTGTACATGTCATTGCAGGTTCATTTAAGCTCCCTATAAGGAATGCCGATCCCAGAAGTCATCACTTGTCTGGTGTCACGGGCCACTTATCTCTGTCTATCAACTTTTTCCTTATAAACTACAACTTACATATTCACAAACACAGTGAATACCTACTACATCACTTGAAGGAGGATTACTGGTCATCTTGCAGTAGTAGGGGTAATGCAAGTTAGTAAGGTTAGTTAGGTTAGTAAAATAAAACTATAATTTTACACGGTTAGGTTAGTAATTATTTTTTTATGGGGGTCTCGCTATGAGGTTATTAGTGAGATTAGGTTAGGTTAGGTTATAGTGAGGTTAGATTAGTAATATTAAACATATTATATTTTTGAGGGGTCCAGGGGGGTCGTTAAGGAGGGGAGGGGGGTGAAGGGGGCATCTCCCCCCCACTTTATAATTACAGTTTAGAGGTATCTAAAGGGATCTGTGAAGGTCTGGAGGAAAAAACACTCTAATAAGGGCGGGAAAGGACTCTAGAATTTTACCTAACTCACTGCGTGTTGTATACTTAACATGAAAAACCCAGCCTGTCTCATCCCTACCTCAAAAGCCTTGCATACTGCATACTACTCCCACAACTTATCACAGCTCAGCTAAAGCCCCACAGCTACATATCCTTTGCAAGTTACTTATCCATGCACAAGTACATACATACATCAAAATGGTCTTCACAGCAATAGTATGAATTTTCCTTCATCGAGAAATCACGCCTTGCAGACATCCACCACTATTTCCTCTTTTTCTTGTCTTTAGGCATAGTTATGAACACATTCTCTGGAGTTTTAATTGTGGTGTTTTTGCACATTAGCACAAAACAAGCATAATATGTTCTTTTTGTCTGGTACATGTTGAATGCATAGATAGGTACTGCGGTCTGCTGAGCCAAAACAAGCCGATCAGCTGATCAGGCGAGATCTGAGTCTGCGCTTACTACGTCACAACCAATCACAGCGCGTTCCGCCGTGTTGTGATATTTTGGCCCCAAAAAAGCCATATATTTCATTTATGGTGCATTTCTCAACAAAAAGAATATGAGTACAGTGATATGTAGCCTCTATTGCACCCAAAGCTTCATAATACTCCGTGTTTTAGGTGTGAGTAAACGGGTCCATTCCATCTGTAGTTCTTTAGGAGCCTTGGAGACATCAACTAGGTGAGGTTGAAATGCTAATTTGAGTGTGATGTCATGATTTTCAAAGTCAATGAACCTTTCATTGTATTCTCCAATTAATAAGTCTATAACAGCTGCGTATTCTTCAAATGATTTACATGAATCCTCCTGCTCATCAACGACCTTTGCTAACTGGGGAAAATGTTCACCCGAAATTTCCGTTTGAAGAAGAGTTTTGAAAACAGATAGCTTTTTTCGAAATGGTTGGTTTTTTTGCCACATATCATATATAGACTTAGTTTTACCTTGCAAATAAATATTAAAGTCATTTTGCTTTGACATGATATCACACAGAAATGCAGCATTTCTATAGAAATCTTCTTTCAATAATTCACATTGCTGATTCTATTCTTCATAAAATTTCACTATCTGTTCTCGCAAAGGTAACATTTTTGCTAACACCTGTCCCTGCGATAGCCAACGCACTTTAGAATGATACGGCAAATCCACATTGAATACCTCATCATCCAGCTTTAGCATGTTACGAAACTGACGATGCCGTGTTGCATTTGCACGAATATAGTTAACAATACTTACAACTTGTTGCAAAGTGTCACTTAAAATAGTAGATTTAGCACAGAGATTTTGCTGATGTAAGATACAATGAAAAGAAAGGAGAGCATCTGGATCAGGTAATATTTTTTTTACCTGTGCAATAAACGCTTCATGTTTTCCTGTCATGGAAGGTGCACCGTCTGTACATATTATATACTCACTAAATTAATCAAATCCAGTCCAATTTCACGACATTTATCCTGAAAGTTTGTGAAGATGAAATGATCTATTCCTCGTGTTCTACCCGTAAGAGTGCCCAAAGCCAGCAACTCTTCGTAGCAAAGAAAATCTTCTGTTATGCCCCGAATGAAGTATAAAACCTGCGCCGAGTCAGTATAGTATCAGTTAATTCATCCAAAGCGATTGAATAATATATATTTACCTTTTGGAGTATTGTGTGAAGTTGTTCTGTTACGTTGAGGGCTAATAATTATTTATGCTGCAGATCCGTTATGGTTCACCTTGAAAGAGGCAGTTGTTTGTACTTTGAAACCTTATCGGGGTTTAAGCATCCTACTACTTCGACAATGCATTCATTCTTTTACGATTTCCACATCGCTGAATGGCTTCCCTTTCTTCCCGAGTATATAAGCCACTTTATAAGTTGCTACAGTGGCATTATTTTCGGGTCTTACCGCTGCTTGAAATAATTGTCTTTGCTTTTGCTTTGTATCCTTTAATTTCTGCAATGCAACCTTTCGTGCCTCTCCCTCTAATATGAAATATTTGTGGTCCTTATGAGTGGCATAATGCTGATGAGCATTGAATTTCTTCAATGTTGATATTGCAGTATCACAAAGATAGCAAATCATCTTATCTTTAGCAGACATAAGATAATATTGCAGTTCCCAATACTCATTAAAACATCTGTTTTCTTCCTTCAGCGTTCTCTTGGTCTTCTTTGACATGATGGACTGACTGTTGGCACTCGTTGAAAATCTGGGTCCCGACTGGCTTGGTACTGCAGACTGCAGCCCGCCGGTCTGTTTGCCAGCTATGTATTTCTGCTGCAGTGTTGTCACGCCGGGCAAGCGAGGCAGCCTAGTAGCACAGCGTGATGTAGAAATAGGCTGCTAATGTATACACTGGGGGACAATAAACGCCCGATTTTTGTTTTGTTTTTATTTTGCTACACTGCGGCCATTCTTTGCTAATCTAGGGGAGCGAGGTAGCCTTGCAGCACAGCGGTATGTTATGTATGATACGTAGCTAATGTGTACATTGGGAGGCAATGAACGTTAGCTGTTCTTTTCTCTCGTATTTTATACCGCCCGTCTCGCGACTCAGGTAAAAGTAATTTTATATCTTGCCTCAAATATGATTTAGACTCCTGTAGGTGTGGTAGGTAGTTTGAGAGTGTGTGTGTGAGTAGTATACGACACTGGTGGGAATGTGTCCGAGTGTGGGAGGTTGGTGCAAGTGTGGGGCATCAGAGAGTAGCAGAGAGTGTAGCGGTAGAAAATACGTGAGAAAAAACAGCTAACGTACATTGCCTCCCAATGTACACATTAGCTACGTATCATAACATACCGCTGTGTTGCAAGGCTACCTCGCTCCCCTAGATTAGCAAAGATTGGCCGCAGTGTAGCAGTGTAGCATAATAATAAAAATAATAAAAAATTGGTGTTTATTGTCCCCCGGTGTATACATTAGCAGCCTATTTTAGGCCACTGGCACACGAGCGATTTTGTGGTGGCCACGCCGTGTCGACTACACGCTTCCTCAGTTTCAGCATGGACTCTTGAGGAAGCTACTCTACTACTACTTTTGCTTCTGCGTCGTCGTCGTCGTCGTCGTCGTCAAAGACAAAGATCCATGTGAATGCAGCCGCTAACATCTAGGATGTTGACTTATGTACAATTCCATACCATAATGAACTGTCTAAGAGCAGACAATGCCAAATTCTTTAATTACTCCAGAATGTAAGAAAATACAGAATAAGTTCAGAAAAAAGAAAAAAAAGAAGAAAACAAAAATCTGACCTCATACACTAGCGTCTGGTGAATGACTGACGGTCGGCGGTCGCAACTTTGCCCCAGGCCTTCCATGAGCTCCGCTGAACTTACCCTAGAGTCAAGTCAAGTTTACCCTAAATTCTTACGCTTTACCCTAAATAATCGGCTCTACTGTATATTCGATTTTATATATATACTAGCCGCAAAGCCGCCTCCGGGCGGCCTTTTTGGCTAGCTCCTGCGGAGGGCTATTGGTGGGTCGGCCCACCACCTGTGTTTGGTGGGCCGAAGGCCCACCAAACACAGACTCTCCAGATAGCCCCTTCTAACTTTCCTGAAATCATGGATGTAGAAATGTTTGTATTAACGCCAACCCATTCACATCATAGCCCCTTCTAACTTTCCTGAAAGCAAAGCCGCCCTCCGGCCGGACTTTTTGGCTAGCTCCTGCGGAGGGCTATTGGTGGGCCTTCACCACCTGTGTTTGGTGGGCCTTCGGCCCACCAAACACAGACTCTCCAGATAGACCCATTACCCACCACCTCGGCCCACCAAACAGACTCCAGATAGTCCCTTCTAACTTTCCTGAAATGTATGTATTCCCCCCACCCATTCACTCACCCATTACCCATCACCCCCCACCCATTCACTCACCCGTTACCCATCACCACACACCCATTCACTCACCCATTACCCATCACCACACACCCATTCACTCACCCATTACCCATCACCCCCACCTATTCCCTCACCCATCACCCATCACCCCCCACCCATTCACTCACCCATCACCCCACACCCATTACCCATCACCCCACCCATTCACTCACCTATTACCCATCACCCTACATCAAGGTTTCCTCAATTCTCGCAACCCACTTTTTTTCTTCACAGTTCTCGCTAATAGGCTGCTAAAAAAAAAAAAAAAAAAAAAGATCGGATAATCCTATAAGTGGGCTTAAAACCTTCCCCTGGTCAACCTGATTCCAAAACTGTGACATATGATGGGATTCCGCCACAGGGGGTGGCACCTATCGCGGACAGACAGACAGACACACACACACACACACACGCACACACACACACCACACACACACACGCACACACACACACACACACACACTTTCGCTTATATTATTATATATATATATATTGTGAGGGCTGGGACGTAGAGGAATGAGGAATAGGGAGGAACGAAGGATAAATGGGGAGAAGGCAGAAGGACTAAGGATGGTAGTGAGAGAGGGGAAGCAAAGGGTTTTCGCTGAGGGAACAGATCATTATCAGCGCCAAGAGGGGAGAAAAGGTTAGGCCTTAAACAGGAGAGTCCTATAGGACAAGGGACTCACTGTTGAGAGTTCAGCGGTGAGCTCCTCGCCCACCACTGAAGGAGGAACGAGGACAGTACCTCACGCGGCTTCGGCGGGCGTTCATACGTGTGCACACTGTGTCGCGAACGTGATAGTATATTACTGCAGGAATAACTGCAGCGAGTAACCTCACGTCGAGTCGTGAGTAACGGGCGAGTAACCGCGACGCGTAGGAGACATCCTGCGTGCCAAGTCTGGCCCGCGTGCCTGAGGTTGCCGACGCAAGGTTGGCAAGGAAAACTCTACGGGATACGACTACCCTGTTTCCGGCCTGCGTCCTGGCGTGCCTCGCCCGAGGCCCCCCCAGGATCCCCGGAGCAGGGCAGGACTCGCCCCACCTCTCTTCAGGGCCCTTGGGGAGCCACTGGGCGCTGGGGCCAGGCACTAGGGGCGGGCGTGGGCCGGAGGTGGAAACTCTACGCGACTACGACGCCCTACTAGATACCTCCTTCAGGAGGCTTCCCCTGGGTTCCCCCTCGGAACCCCGGGGCATTACGAGGCACCTACAACAGGATCTTAGGACCTCTGGGGTACCACCTACAGATCTTCCTGAAGGCGACGCAGCAGATGGTGATGTATTCACGTGATTGACAAGTGCATGATAGGGCAGGCGATTAAGGAGGCCCCTGGGGGACCTGTATCAAGCCAGGAACTCTAGGGGGGACAGGGAGGGTCGCCCCGGCATAGCCGGGGCTATTGCTAGCCTGGGGAACCAAGCTCCCCGTATCTCCGACGACACGAACGGGCACTGCCCGCCTACCTTCTGTAGAACTTGGAGATGCGCCCTACCCGGCCCCCGACAGGTAGGGGTGCCAGGGTTAGTTGTCATGCCACGCCAGCGACCGATTGGATAGAACCTTAGCGGGTTTGGGGGGGGGCGCTAAAACAGGAGCTACATTAACACCCCCCCCGTTGAGCCCGCGTACGCAATTTCCCTCCCCCCTTCGGGAGTAGGGCGGCGTGGGGCTTAACATATATATATATATATATATATATATATATATATATATATATATATATATATATATATTATGTATATAAAGAAAAAGGAAGTAGGTGAAAATCCATATTTCTTATTGATAACAAAAACAAAATAGTAAAGTTAAGCCAGTTTAGCTTGTCTAGTTTTAATATCATTTCCATTAAATATATATTTCTGGTTTAATAAGAATACACTTTAACATAATAAGTATTGAGAATGACTGACTAAGAATTATATTGACCCACAAATCTTTCAAACACATTAAAAGTAACAGGTACATATACATATTTGCATATTTACAGGTACATATACATATTTTATATTTATACATCTATAATAATATAAGCGAAAGTGTGTCTGTCTGTCTGTCTGTCTGTCTGTCTGTGTGTGTGTGTGTGTGTGTGTGTGTGTGGTATAGGTTCCGCCCCCCGTGGCGCAATCACCTCATATGGCACATTTTTGGAACCAGCTTGACCAGGGGAAGGTTTTAAGCCCACTTATGAGATGATCCGATCAGTTTTTTTTCTTCTTTTGTTTTAGCAGCCTATTAGCGAGAACTGTGAAAAAAAAGTGGGTTGCGAGAATTGAGGAAACCTTGATGTAGGGTGATGGGTAATGGGTGAGTGAATGGGTGGGGTGATGGGTAATGGGTGTGGGGTGATGGGTGAGTGAATGGGTGGGGGGTGATGGGTTGGGGGTGCTGGGTGATGGGTGAGGGAATAGGTAGGGGGTGATGGGTAATGGGTGAGTGAATGGGTGTGTGGTGATGGGTAATGGGTGAGTGAATGTGTGGGGGGTGATGGGTAATGGGTGAGTGAATGGGTGGGGGGTGATGGGTAATGGGTGAGTGAATGGGTGGGGGGAATACATACATTTCTGCATCCATGATTTCAGGAAAGTTAGAAGGGGCTATCTGGAGAGTCCGTGTTTGGTGGGCCTTTGGCCCACCAAACACAGGTGGTGGGCCGAAGGCCCACCAATAGCCCTCCGCAGGAGCTAGCCAAAAAGTCCGCCCGGAGGGCGGCTTTGCGGCTAGTATTACATATTTGCAACCTCTGAACACGTTGCATCACTTTTGACATTATTGATTGCTTTTAGCATATTGTCCTCAATGTTCAGGTTATGTGAAGATATTTTCAAACGTTTCATGTGATATATTGCATGCATTAAGCCACTTAGGGTTTCATTTTTAAGAGAGGATCTTTGACAAGTTTTAGTTAGATTTAGTTTGCTGAAAAAACGCTCAACCGCTGCATTTGAAAAGGGTAGTGAGAAGAGGGTGGATATGACTATATGGTTAAATTGGGATAACATGGCAGTCCTGCATCATTTTTTCTATTCAGCACAATATCCCAGTATTTTGTGAAGTGGAGTTGATTAGAAAGTTCTTCATCCAAACAGTGCAGTCTCCATTCTTCATCCACAAGATTTTTATTGGCATACTTTGGTAATTGTGGCAGTTCATAAGTAATGAAATATCAGCATTCTTAACAAAGCTCACATCCATGAAGTCAGTACACAAGCTTCGAATGAGTTTGCATGTATCAGTTTTCAGTGTGAAAAAAATTGGAGCCTCAGACTGGAAGAACGTATTATAACTATTGAACTTACCCAAGTTGTAATCCAGAAATTCGAGGTAGGCTTGGGTAACCTTGTTTTTCAAGGCAGTAACAATCATATCATTTACATGTGTTGGGTCACTAAATGTTAATTCTGTGAAATAAAGCTCCAATGCATCCCACTGTTCTACCTAGCAATCTTTTCACACATGCCTGTACAGACAACCACCTGGTTTGGCCTGGAGCCAGGATTTTATGAGGTTCAATATCAACAAATTTTTGAAATTCTTTGAATGCATGTTGCCTCTTGGAGCTAAGACTAAATTAAGTGTGCAAAAATGTTACGGCATAAATCTTCAACATATTTTGGGAGTTTGAGGCAAGCATTTGATGCACATAGATGAATCATGTGGCATGAACATTTGACAATTATGACTTGAGGCAAATATTATTTTAACAATGCAGCTATGTATACTGAATGGTTGGCTCCCATCATCACATTTTTAGTGTCAAAACAAAACTCAACAATATTATTAACAGGAATGTTTTTTGATGTGAAACATTCCTTCATGGCATTGAACAGTCCTACAGCTGAGCTATCATTAACCTCTATCAAATCTACGAAAGAGTTTTAAAGTTTATCTTTCTCAAAATATTGTGCTAATACGCACAATTGTTTAGTTGTACTCCTGTCTGTTGTCTCATCTATAATTACAGAAAAAAGCCTTTCACGTAAAGATTCCATAGAGTTCAGTGCCGATCGCAAATGCTTTCCAAACACTTACTTGTCTTATTATGTTTGAGGCTTTTTGCTTCCCTAGTTTTACTTTTTTTAAAGACATTGCATCAGGAAACATGGTTTTAGGAGGTCTAGTAAGGGTTCACATAAGGAAATTGGCAAGTGATGTTCTGATAGAAAAGCACACACCCGAAGTTCAATTTTCCGTGCAGACTTTTCGATTGGGTCATTTGCAATAATAAAATTGGCAACTGACTTTAGGCGTTTTCTGCGGGGGATTTTTTGTTGCAATCGGAAAATTTTCGATTGCAAACGGTCACAACAACAACAACAAATGATTGCGGGTCGGGCCAATCATCTTCCCTGGATGGTTGAACAGGGATCGAAATTTGAGCAACCGAAAAATTTTCGGTTGCAATCAGGATCCCCGCAGAAAACGCCTTTTGTCTTAGAAATTTCACCAATTTTCGTCATCTGGTGAAAATTTTCGTCATCTGGCAACACTAAACCCGCCCAGAGCAGAGACAGAAAACGGGGATCTATGAAGGGTGACACCAGTAGATTTCCGCTAGCCTTACATAAATAAAGTTTCGTGTGTATAAAAAATGAAAATTAAACACTGATTTTACGTCAATGAATCCTTTGAATTTGAATTTTTTTTAAACTGACAAACACCGGATTACCGTAGAATTACCCTAGATTATGCATTACCCTAACCGCTACCCTAGAAGGGGTCTGATTACCCTAGTTTAGGGTATTTTACCCTAAAATGGAAGCACTGTTTGCCCGCCACCGAGCGACTACACAAGCAGCGTTGCCAGTCGTACAATAATTATCATACAAATACGGAAATCTGACCGTTTGTACGATGTACTATGGCTAAAACAAGTATCGGTGCATAGGGGTCCGATGAATACTGTAAACATTCGGTCAAATGCTGATGATATGGGAGGGTTTTCGTTTTCTTCGTTCCGTAGTGTCAGAATATTTCACGCATATAGTGCACCGATACTTGTTTTACCCATAGTACAATAACGCCTGTACGATAATACGATAATCCCGGAATTTGTACAATAATTCAATGGAGATATAAAATAATTTGATTATTAAATTTAAAAAATTTCTCTCAGCTGCTGAACATGTAATGTGTGGGTGACGCAAATGCTGGTCTGAATGTCAGTCTTTAGCCAGCGCCCTTTGGATATAGAGTGAGTGCAAAAGATACCAGTTCAAACAAACCTGGGCTGCGTTCAGTGAACGGACTGATTAACATTGAGCAAACGAATCGTAATCGCTTTGTTTCGTAGCAAAGCAAGGTGCCCAAATAGACTTGATAGAGGTTTATTCTGGCTAAAGCGGCTATCACACGAGGCGTTTCGTCGAACTGTTTCGTCGAACCAAACAGGCATTTGGCTTGACCTGTTTGACAACACATCTAGCAGACGGTTGGGCCAACCGCTTCACCCAACCATAACAAACAAAGATGAAGATGATCGAGACCACTGTGTGAGGCGCGCAGATTTGTTGTTAATGTTTTAAGTTTAGAAGCATATATATACGTAGCTACTGGTGATGAAAAGGGAGGAGGTGATTGTTAGAAGAGAACTGCAGCGACAGATGAAGACGCGTTCATGTGGACTAAATTGGTTTTAGTGGACGAGAACTGCGCGGTCGCTACCGCCGGTTAAGGTTAGGTTAAGTTTCGGTTATGTTAATATTCCCGTCAGGGTGTCGAAGTGGACGGAGCCCCTCCCGTTAGAAGGTTCGGTTAGGTTAGGGTAATAATTCTCTGGGCGCGGCAGAGCCCAAAATCGAGTGGCGGGTGGGCGAGACTGTTAGCTATTACTGTAGTCTGTCTCAATTAAATTTTGATCAGTCTATTTGATCTTGTTTCAGTGCCATTCAAAATCTGTCATAAAAAGATTATTGCTTATATTATTCAGCCTTTTTATGAAAGGATGTACAATAATACAGATGCAAGTACGATCATTTTGACTGGTTTAGTACGATATTTTGGGCAAATTCACCTGGCAAAGCTGCGCATGGTACATCCTTAAAGTAATCGTCCAGACCCATTTTTTCTTTGCATAATTATGTTGAACTAGCCGCAAAGCCGCCCTCCGGGCGGACTTTTTGGCTAGCTCCTGCGGAGGGCTATTGGTGTGGCTTCGGCCCACCACCTGTGTTTGGTGGGACTTCGGCCCACCAAACACAGACTCTCCAGATAGCCCCTTCTAACTTTCCTGATATCATGGATGTAGAACTGTATGTATTAACGCCAACCCATGCACATCACCCCCAACCCATTCACTCACCCATTACCCATCACCCCCCACCCATTCACTCACCCATTACCCATCACCCCCCATCCATTCACTCACCCATTACCCATCACCACACACCCATTCACTCACCCATTACTCATCACCCCCCATCTATTCCCTCACCCATCACCCATCACCCCCCACCCATTCACTCACCCAGCACCCCACACCCATTACTCATCACTCCACCCATTCACTCCCATCACTCCACCCATTCACTCACCCATTACCCATCACCCTACATCAAGGTTTCCTCAATTCTCGTAACCCACTTTTTTTTTCGCAATTCTCGCTAATAGGCTGCTAAAAAAAAAAAGAGTTATCGGATCATCTCATAAATGAGCTTAAAACCTTCCCCTGGTCAACCTGGTTCCAAAACTGTGCTATATGATGGGATTCCGCCACTGGAGGCGGAACCTTGAGCGGACACACACACACACAGACAGACACACACACACACTTTCGCTTATATTATTATAGATGTTCATTCAAAATACCTAATCGACAAAAAAATATTCATTTCCACGCCTTATTTCCCTAGAAACATGACTTTTGTAAAAAGCGCGGGAAAAACAACAGCCCCATTCCAGCCGTGGCGGGAAACTTGCTGGCGACGTCACACGAGTGAGCCTCCCAGCCCGACCCCATACAAATACACGGAGACTCGGAGAAAAATGTAGTACTTGGGGAATTTTGGGTGTTTCTGATATATTTTTTTTGCGATGTGGCATATACTTGCATCTTTCATGGATACAGTAAGAAAGCTGTGCCTTTGCAGAGAGCTTAGCACCCATTTCTGACCTATTTGACCATGATAATGTCTGTGCAGCGCCTGGCAGTGGCGGGTGAGAGGAGTGCGGCTAGAGAATGTGCTTCACACCGCGCTCCTCTCACCCGCCACTGTCAGGCGCTGCACAGACATTATCATGGTCAAATAGGTCGGAAATGGGTGCTAAGCTCTCTGCAAAGGCACAGCTTTCTTGCTGTACCCATGAAGGATGCAAGTATATGCCATATCGCAAAATAAATATATCAGAAACACCCAAAATTCCCCAAGTACTACATTTTTCTCCGTGTCTCCGTGTATTTGTATCAGGCAGGGCTGGGAGGCTCACTCGTGTGACGTTGCCGAGCCGTGTTGCGTCGTCTGCTGTCCGCCAGTTGTTTTTTGAGAGCTCGGGGAATTTACAGATTTTGAATGCGGATCATTTAAAAACGGGTGACTGGATGCAAAAAGTGACAACATATTGTTGATATACTCGATCATGGCTATATTTTGACTGCATTAAATCAGGAATGATGAAATGGTCTGGACGATTACTTTAACATCTCCCTCTTGCGTGCTTCCTCTGGCGACTCTTCCATCATGGCGTTCTGGGGAGAAAGGGGTTTTAGGTAGATGAGAAGGGGGTTAGAAGTGGGGGAGTAGGGGGTTAGAGGTTAGGAGAAGGAGGTAGGGAGAGGGAGAGAATGAGGGAAGGGAGGAGGAAAGGGAAGGGGGGTTAGTTGAGGGAGGGAAGGAGGGAGAATAATAGAAGAAAATATGAAGAAGGAATGAGTGAGGAAGAAAAGAAATAGGAGGAGGATGGAAGACATATGTGAAAGAGGATTTGGTAGTAGTAGTAGTAGTAGTAGTAGTAGTAGTAGTAGTAGAAGTAGTAGTAGTAGTAGAAGCAGTAGTAGTAGTAGAAGTAGTAGTAGTAGTAGTAGTAGTAGTAGTAGTAGTAGAAGTAGTAGTAGAAGTAGTAGAAGTAGTAGTAGTAGTAGAAGTAGTAGTAGTAGTAGTAGTAATAGTAGCAGTAGTAGTAGAGAAAGAGAGAAGTTGAAGAGGAGTAGCTTTAATACAGTCTCTCTATCTCTCAAACACACACACACACACACACACACACAGCTTTCCCCATAGATTCAGAAGTACAGACCCCTGGAAAAGTGTTAAAGTGTATATGTTATTTTAAATCATTCTTATACCTATTTTTCTAACATAACACACCCACCTACACACACACACACACACACACACACACACACACACACACACACCTGGTCTCCTGAGGCGTAGAGATGTGCGAGCAGCTCTCCCGCGATGAAATCCTTCGTATTGTTGATCATCAGTAGCATCACCTCTTACTGTCTCTATTCTAATTTTAAATCCAAAGCTGACTGTTGCGTATATGTGCGCAATGACATCACTTGCTCTTGTGCCCACGCCCTTGAATCTTCCGAATTTTCTACCATCTGGCTTCGACTTCAATGTCACTCTCTTAATAAATTTATCTGTGCTGTATATCTCTCACTTAACTCCTCTGACTATGTAAAATTCTTCGACTATTTAACATCAAAAGTGGAGCACATCTCATCTCATTTTCCTTTAGCTGAAATTTCCATTCTTGGGGACTTCAATGTTCACCACCAGCTTTGACTATCATCTTCTTTCACTGACCAACCTGGTGAACAAGCCTACAACTTTTCTATCCTCCAAGACCTACAGCAGCTGGTGCAGCACCCTACCCGTATTCCCGACCGCCTTGGAGACACGCCCAACATTCTTGATCTTTTCCTAACTACTAACCCTTCTGCTTACTCTGTGAAACTATTCTCTCCGTTGGGTTCCTCCGATCACAATCTTATTTCGGTAACCTGTCCTATCGCTCCGGTACCGTCTTGGGACCCACCTAAGCGGAGGTGCTTCTGGCACTTCAACTCAGCTAAGTGGGAAGACCTAAGGCAGTACTACTCTGATTTTCCATGGAATGATTACTGCTTCCATGTCAAAGACCCATCTCTTTGTGCAGAGCGCATAAGTGAGGTCATAGTCTCTGGCATGGAGGCGTACATTCCACATACTTTCTCTAATCCTAAAGCCTGTCAACCTTGGTTTAACTCTGCTTGTTCTCATGCTGCCCGAGATAGAGAGGTGGCTCACAAACGGTACCGTAAGCATCCATCTCCTGAAACTCATGCCCTTTATATTTCTGCCCGTCCCATGCACTCACAGTCGAAGGTGGAGTTAATGGACAGGGCATGTGGGTGTTCTTAGGCCACTCGACGGTGCAGAAAGATTTCAAGTGGATTTATGGGTCTCACTCGGGATCGAACTCAGGTCTTCGAGAACTCCACTCGGTGACGCTAACCACTCTGCTACCGAGGCCCTAAACTGCATCTCATGGTTTTCACTCCGCATATCATGCCCTCACAACCTCTTGTGTGAACATGTAAACAGAAAGTCAGCAAAAAATAATGTATCTCGGCATATTGATGTTATAACTGCATCTCTTCGCTTAAACTCGGCATATCGTCAGTCCCATAAAGTCGTATTTTTGTCCTTTTGATCTTTTCCTGCAGGCTCAGGCTCTTCAATTTCATTCCCTTCCTGCTGGAGACACCCTTGCGTGATGGAGCTGACATCTTGAAATACAGTACTGTATGATGTAATCCCAAAACACGTTAAATAGGTGGCAAAGTAAAGCAAAGGTCGGGAACGAGCATGTAGGCTGTCAGCTGAGCCGTGTTTATGTCGTCAAAGCACAGTCTTGGATACGAATTCCGTTTTTTGTCGAAATTGAAAAAAAATTGGTTTCTGCTTCAGAAACACAACAAGCTTGGTAGGAGCCAAAATAATAATCAATGCAAAACATTGCAAATAATATCGCAAAGTAGTATAACACACATTTCAGCAAGTGTTATTGGATTGGGGTTCGTAATCCAAGACGGTGCTTGGACGACAAAAACATGGCGCAGCCTACGCACTAGTTCCTGACCTTTGCTTTAATTTGCCACCTATTTTACGTGTTTTGGGATTACATCATACAGTACTGTATATCAAGATGTCAGCTCCATCACGCAAGGGTGTCTCCAGCAGGAAGGGAATGAAATTGAAGAGCCTGAGGCCCTGAGCCTGCAGGAAAAGGTGAAAGTGCTGGCAAGGATGGATGCAGGTGCGTCCATGCGTGCTATTAGTGCTGAGTTTGATATCAAATCCAGCACATAACATTCTACCCGTTCACTGGTAAGTGTAGTTTTTATGCTTTTACAGTACTGTATATACCCTTTTATTTTTTTTTTATTTTTTTTTTTTCCCCCCATATCAGAGGACATTGCATAACTCGGCACATTGAATAACTCGGCAAGGGCCAGAGCCCCTATCGTGCCGAGTTATAAGGCTTTTACTGGATAATTCAGGGATGTCAATTTTCCTCGGATTCGCGGATTTCCGAATATTTTATTGCCAGCTGGGTCATTTCTGTGAATCGTGTAGATTCGGGTTAAATTTTTTTTTGGGGGGTGTACATAGTTGCCTAGCCCACAGCCGAACCTGACCCTGGCCACTGATCCAGCACAGACCATAAAACAATTTTTGGCTGCCTAGCGGGAAGTTAATACTAGGCTGCCGATATCTCCTGACTCCACTGCTACAAGTTTGCTCAGGAGGCAGTATGTTGGGGGTGGAATACAGCAGCCCACAGCCAGTATGTTGGGGGTGGATTACAGCAGCCACAGCCAGGTGAGATAGATAGCTCTGGTGATCCAGGGGTCTGGTATCGATTGGCATACTGCCCTCACTGTGTCAAGTTTGCAGGCTCCAGGCCTGGAGAGTTCAATGCAGGGATGCCACAGCAGGAGGCAAGCCAGATTGGCCAGAGGGTATATACTCAATATAGTATGGCCAGAGATATATACATATACACAAATTGTGGACACAAAAAACAGACAAAATTGAGACCAGAAATTATTATAGATATAACCAAGGACCTCTCCGAAGCTCTCTCAGAGCATGAAATTTACAAAAAATCTCGGGGGGCTTACAGCGCACCCCGAACCCCCAGCTGGGAGGTTCCCTCGCTACGGTCGGTCAGCCTCGCTGCGCTCGGATGAGTTGGTCGCCCTATTATTTTATTTCAGTTTTTTTCTTTTCTTGTTGACATCCCTGGTATATGTAAGGGGTAGACGATATGTATATGATTCATAAATACATATAATAATGCAAATCAAAGGTATTGAAGCTTTTTGGGGATAGAAGAAAGTATCCTTCTCACAAAATCCATGTATATATAATATCATTTGTACCGCTGCTGTGACCAGAGCGTATAATTTCAGGCTTGCCACCCACGGTTGATACATTATAATTTAAAATATATCGATACAAAACAGTGAGACCCCAAAAAACTACAGATTATATTCGTATATATGTAATTTAGCATCATTGTATAGTAATAGCTGCGGTAAAGAGACTATTTATGTAATATTTTCCTCTGCCATGTACATGTTCCGCATCGGTTTGCAATCTTGCCTCAGGCCTGCCCACTACATTTAAGCTCCGCCCCTTCTCGATGACTAGGAATACCATCGTAGTATTTCATGATCGCAATTGCGACGGTAGTATTTACATTGTGGTAATCGCAATTGCGATAGACTAGGAATATGAACCATTGTGTAATCATGAATTATAAAAAAATCTGAGCCATGAGAGGATTAACTGTAATATGTTGAATTCCTCGTCCTGCGGACCCCTTGATAGGTTTCTGCGGCCCCCTAGGGGTCCGCGAACCCCTGGTTGAGAAACACTGTATAATTAGAGATTACGTGATTTTGTCGCCTCCGGCGGCAGTGTCAGGGCGGGGCGTTAGAGTTCGCTGCTGTTCGCGGAGTGTGAAGGGAGTGTCAGTCTGAGCGTGTTGTGCACAAGCCCGTTGGATTGCCTCCTCCTGTTCTGGCTTCTGCCGTGCCAAACTGTCTCGAGATGTATCAGAAAGTTGTCGTGAGCTGCTCCTGTTGATAAACGATGCGTAGATATGGCGACGGGGCCATATATATATATACGAATGTAGCTCGGGCCCTGTAAAATACAACTAGATGAATACACACAGACACACTCACACCAACTACTGCAACCAATTTTATCCTCGGTCAATATTCGATAGTGTGCGGCAATACTATCCGCAAATTTGGAGAAAAATTTACGAATAAAATATAAATCATAAGAAAACCCTCCCTTTAACCCCTTCACACCCAGATCTTTCATTTGCTATATAAAATCGCCTGTTGTTAGCTATAAAATCACGAAAAATAACTGAATATACCAAATTAGCTAGTGGACAAGGATACTAAACAGGTCATATTATAGAGTATTGCTTATATTCACTAAAAATCGTCTAATGGTACCCAAATTACAATGGAAATTACGTTCTGGGCCTCAAGGGGTTAATATTGTAAATATCATGTACGTTAATATTCACCAGAGAGAGAGAGAGAGAGAGAGAGAGAGAGAGAGAGAGAGAGAGAGAGAGAGAGAGAGAGAGAGAGAGAGAGAGAGAGAGAGAGAACAATAACAATAATGGTACTGATGATAAAAAAAACA
This sequence comes from Chionoecetes opilio, assembly GCA_016584305.1. Taxonomy (NCBI): domain Eukaryota; kingdom Metazoa; phylum Arthropoda; class Malacostraca; order Decapoda; family Majidae; genus Chionoecetes; species Chionoecetes opilio. Next base: position 134,894 of record JACEEZ010015707.1, read on the forward strand.
GCGTGATAGGATGATGAGAATGATAATAATTAATGTCATGTATAATTTTATCATCTTTACTCCTACAGCCACTTTTCTGTTATATGAAGCGCGCCCTTCACCGCTGGTCTGTACTGCGGTATACCACAGTTTACTTCAGCGACATTTTGGTACGCAAATCTTTGCTGAAAGCAGACTATCCATCACTTATTGGCTTTCGGAGTATCAAATGAAAATAATGTTGGGGTAAGCGACGGTATTCATAATAGCCTTAGCCACTTCTGAAAAAAAGAAAAACACATCCAAGAATATTCTGAAGAATTTTGATTAAATAATTTTTTTATCCTTTGCTTACAATGCATCATTACGATCTGTGCAATCACACACGCCTAATCACACACACACACACACACACACACACACACACACACACACACACACACACACACACACACACACACACACACACACACACACACACACACACACACACACACACACACACACACACACACACACACACACACACACACACACCCTATTCAAGAATTTAAGGCGTGCCAAATGACATTTCGTGAGCGCAAACATCACGATGATTTTTCAAGAACCGAGGTATTTTTAACGGATTTCAATGTTTATATAGTGCATCAGCGGCGGGTTGAGGGGATAAAGTATGACTACAGCAGCAGCAGAGCGCGTGGTGGTACTTATGGCTGCTTTGGTGGCGGGTACATCCTCCCTCTTCCCACGTCGGTACATTCCCTCTGGCGGCGGTGCTCAGCTTCAAGTACTGCAGGAGGTGGTGGAGGGACCTCTGGTGGGCCGCCCTATCGTGCTGTACATTGATACCACCACGACTTTCCAGGTCTTGACTCTTCCTGCTCTGCGGCGTGTACCTTACATCCTGGTGAGCCTTGGGACCGACGGCGCAGCATGGTGTCAGAGGCAGTCGACAGCCACCCTCCGAGCCGCTGCCATGGTGCACGTGGTGGTCTTCAGTCGTGATCCGCGGCCATTCTTTCGTGCAGTGGTCGCTTCTGACCTCCGCTGGAGCCCAAAGTTTCTTTTACTTTTCAGCCTTTCGCGGGATAGTTTTAGCGGTATTCTTAAAGCAGAGGAATTTACCAGATCGGAGAGAACAGTCTTGTTCCAGCGACTGCAATCAGAGAGCAACAAAATATTTACCACGAAGATGGAGATGCTCATCTACTTCCCGTTTTCTGTGCAACAGAAAGTAAAGTCAATCGGTGTGTGGCCCTCGGCTGCAGACATATTTGTCGACCGATTTCAGAGTTTTGAGGGATACAGATTCTTATTGGGAACCTGGTTTGATGACTTCCCTTACTTACACCAAGCAAAGGGGATGGAGGAGGAAGTCGGGGACGGGGTTGAAGTAGAAGCATTAATCACTTTGGCATCTGTTCTCAACTTCACCTTCCATATGACGGCGAAGCCGCCAGACGACAAGTGGGGTGCCCTCGAAAATGGTTCATGGACAGGCATGCTTGGGATGGTCTATCGAAGGGAGAAAGATTTCACCGTTAACTACTTTGGATACACTTACGACAGAATCGAGGCCTTTGACGCCACCGTATCCTACTGGATGGAGGGCTTTGGTATGGCGCTCCTAAAACCTCCGCCGCTGTCCAAGTGGCGAAGTGTGTATTATCCATTCCCGTCTGAACTATGGGCTGCCGTTGCCTCCTCCTTCAGCATCGCCGTGGTTGTGGTGTATTTCCAGGTGAGTTTGACGTCAATAAGAATGTACCGCCATAATCTACATAAAGATTTCATCACTTGAAGTTCAATCAACTTGTATGAAAATATTCATAGGAAATTTTTCTTATTAACAAACAATTTCAGATATGAGAGGAATAGTAATACAAAAATAAGTCAAACCTAAATAAAATGTGTCAGCTTGGTCTTGCATGCAACTAAATTAATTATCAATAAAAGTATGCCGCCATAATCACATAAAGGTTTCATCACTTGCAGTTCAAACAACTTAAATGATTATATTCAAGGGGAAATTTTTATAACAAATAACTTCGAAATGAGATTAATATTTTTTTCTTTCCAATTTTTCATTTCACCGAAACCGGACCTATGTGATAAGGGAAACCTAAAATATAAAATGTGTCGGCTTGGTCTTGTATGCAGCTAAATCACGTCTCATCATGAATCTAATTTGCGATGTTTCTCATTTGTACAAACATAAGTTTGGTATCGTAAAGTAGGGCACATTGCATTACTTCACATCAGTTCTAATATCAAAATCAACATCTCAACATCAATTATGGACTGATCAACCTGTTGGCTACCTTTAATTATAATTCTGGTTCCCGCGCGCGCGCGCGCGTGTGTGTGTGTGTGTGTGTGTGTGTGTGTGTATGTGTGTCTGTGTGTGTGTGTGTATGTGTCTGTGCTATTCACCCATGGTCTTGTCCACACGAGTCAGACTCACTATCGCTAGTTTCACCCTCCCGGTGGTTACTTGGAATTCATTATTACCGATCTTAGAGTAATTCTGTGACCACACACACAGCACACACCCATCCCCTTGCTCAAGGAGGACAGTAACTGCCCGAATTTCTCAGTGGAAAAATCCCCGGGAATGAGCGGGGCCGGGGATCGAACACAGGACCACATAATGGTGCTGGACGCTCTAACCCACCAAGCAGTTCAGGCGGTGTGTGTGTATTCATCTACCGTAGATAACAGTCAAGTCGCCACCTGCAGTCATGTCGCCAGCCACCAAATATTACGAATTATAGCATCACTACTGATTTTTATGTGCCACTGAAGATGTTACACAGTAGTTTATATCATTACTGTATAATCTACCCTGTTTCAGCGTTGTTTTATGCTTTGTATCTGCAAATATAACTGTTGTGCATTTTGCTTCTCAAGTTTTTTCTTGGCGCGACGACAGACAGTCGCACATCATCTTTCGGGCGACAGGACACAAAACTTGCCAGATCTTTCAAACTTGAATAGAATTTGTTTTCACGTTGGCAGAGGAACTTTTATATATCCAAGCATCTTCCGCAGCTAATATATATAGACTTGTTTTACTTTACCTCTAATTTCCCTGAATTCCCCAGAGTGGCAACTCAACTGTTGGGTTAAAATACTAGCTGGCGACTTTACTGTGGTAGGTATAGCAAGGTCGCCACTCGGTTTTATTTTTGTAATTTGTTCATTTATAGCCCTAATATGACACAGATGAAGACACAAAATGACACAGACTTTCCAGATAGACCCTTCTAACTTTCCTGAAATCATGGATGTACAAATGTAAGTATAAACGCCACCACACGTCTGTAAATAACAAAGAAACGTTGAACTGGCGACTTGACTGTTTTCTACGGTAGTTGTATTCATCTAGTTATATTTTACAGGGCCAGGGCAATGCTCGTGCGGCCCCGTCTCCATATCAACATTTTTATCATTCATCCTTAGTGCTTTGTGTTGGCCGAAGCCAGCACCCCGGAGAGCAGGTCACAAACCCCGGCTAACACCCGGTACCCATTCACTGCTGGGTGGACAGGGGCTCGGGTTTTAAGGAAACAACCCATCTGTTTCCGCTCCGCCCGGGGATTGAACCCGGGACTTCTCGGTTGTGAACCGAGCGTGCTTCCCCTACACCACGGAGTACCCATTGTGTGTGTGTGTGTGCGTGTGCGTGTGCGTGTGTGTGTGTGTGTGTGTCTGTGTGTGTGTGTGAGAGAGAGAGAGAGAGAGAGAGAGAGAGAGAGAGAGAGAGAGAGAGAGAGAGAGAGAGAGAGAGAGAGAGAGAGAGAGAGAGAGAAACGCGGAATGAATATATCTTACATTGCAAATGGTTAGCTATGTCATTGTCACTTACAGCCAAGTAATTCACTGGGTTTACTTTATGCACAGTCGGATCAGGGGGTATGTTCCTTCGACTTAGGTTCGGCGATGTTGCAGTCAAGGCCTTACATACAAGGGCGGATTTGGTACCATAAACCGGTGTCGTGTGGGCAAGTGTCTGTTTATGAGGGAATGTCTATTTACTAACAAAGGCAAAGAAAACGGGAGTTGAGGGGAATAATTACTAATATTGACTTGATCAACAAAGGCATGTCAGGCGTACTACGACAACAAATCCGTCTTTATTTATCATTAAAGGGGGAGCGGGGGGAGGACGAAGTGGAACACTCGCCGACGTCGGCGAGAATTCCTATCGGCGACGGTTATAGGTATGGTTTTGAGCATATATGATATAAGAGGCATTCAATTTCGTACAGAAATGTCTTAACCACCCGTATATACCCCCATCTCCTGCTCAGAGGACATTTCTGTACGAAATTGAATGCCTCTTATATCATATGTGCTTAAAACCATACCTATAACTGTCGCCGATAGGAATTATCGCCGACGTTGGCGAGTGTTCCACTTCGTGACCCTCCCCGCTCCCCCTTTAATGATAAATGAAGACGGGTTTGTTGTCGTAGTACGCCTACATGCCTTTGTTGATCAAGTCAATATTAGTAATTAATCCCCTCAACGCCCGTTTTCCTTGCCTTTGTTAGTAAAAAGACATTCCCTCATAAACAGACACTTGCCCACACGACACCGGTGTCGTGTGGGCAAGTGTCTGTTTATGAGGGAATGTCTGTTTACTAACAATGGCAAGGAAAACGGGAGTTGAGGGGAGTAACTATTAATTTTGACAGGATTTTCTTGAAAATAACCTCATTGTGATTCCCACACAAAGTTACTATAATTATAGTAAACCTAAACTTAACCTAACCTAACTTAACGTTTTTCTAACCTTACCTAACTTAGCGGTCTGCCGAAAAGGGAGAGTTACTATAATTATAGTAACTCTCCCTTTTCGGCAGACCGCTAAGTTAGGTAAGGTTAGAAAAACGTTAAGTTAGGTTAGGTTTAGGTTTACTTTAATTATAATTAAAGTAAACCTAAACCTGACCTAACTTAACCTAACCTAACTTAACGTTTTTCTAACCTTACCTAACCTAGCGGTCTGCTGAAAAGGGAGAGCGTGTGGAGAATATGCCGCCTGGACATGCCTTTGTTGATCAAGTCAAAATTAGTAATTACTCCCCTCAACTCCCGTTTTCCTTGCCTTTGTTTAGTAAAC